>CATIWM010129209.1:0-15905 GCA_949671775.1 Mallotus repandus | reverse complement strand
AAATAATATTTGATACTTATTGATCATCAATATGTAACAAGTTTATAGTCCTTATGATGTATTTGTAACATCAACAAAAAAAAAGCTAAAAAAATAAAAATAATAAACAAAAATAAACAAACCGAAACAACAAAAAATAACTAAAAATAACAACTGAAACAACAAAACAAAAATAAAAAAAAATTTAGTTGTTGATTTTTGTTGATTGTCAGTTGTTGATTGTCATTTATTTTTGTTTATTGTTGTTTTTTTTGTTGATTTTTGTTAATTTTTTATTATTATTTAAATTATTTTTTTCATTATTAATGACAAAATAAAGGCTATAAATAAATTTTTTACTTTTATTAATATTAATATAAAAATAATAATTTTTTATATATCTCATAATTTTTATTATTTTTTATTGTTATTTTTTATTTTTAACAAAAATCAACAAAGAGAAACAAAGAGAAACAACAAAAACAATTGAAAGCTACAACTGAAATAACAAAAGCAACAAAAGCAACAAAAAATTGCAGTTGTTTATGTTTGTTTATTTTTGTTGATATCACAACAGTAGAGTTGTATTTGTACTCAACTATCTTGTTGTATTTCATATATATCTCAATTACATAACTGATCATGTATTGTTGTATATATTCACATTAATATTACAATACAAATTATCTTTTGCTCACACCATATTCTGAGTGTTGACAAAAGCAACAAAAGCAACAAAATCAACAAAAGCAACAAAATCAACAAAAATCAACAAAAGAAAAAATAAAAAAATAAAAAATAAAAAAACACGAAAATCGTCGATGTTAGAACCAAACTTTCAAAAAAAGGCTAGGAAGACAAAAATGAAAAGGAAAAAGTTAAAATTGAAAGAAAAAAGAGCGGAACCACGAATGATAACATTTGCGTTGACTGACCCATACATTGAAATTTCCTCAAAATTATATTCATGTCCAAGCGTAATTTTTTTGTCCTAGATAATAATAATAATATCCATTGTTAGCTTATTTTAATAGAATTATATAACTTTTAATTGTAAATATTAGTAAAAGAAAGGAGATATTTGTTGAGGTGAGCTCCAAAAAATCAGAGATTTGATTGTATATTTTAGGAATTAAATTTCTTTCTATTTAGAAAGTTATTATATTCCTAATTAATGTGTATAATTAGGTTTTCCATATATCGATATATTTGATATGTATATAAAGGATGTAACCTCTTCTTACGAAGAATTAATATACATAATTCTCTTCAAATTATCCCTTCTTCTCTTTGTTTTTGCTCTACATGGTATCAGAGCATACCTATTGAAATCGAATTTGGATTTGTATCGTATAAACTTGTGTTGAATCTAAATCCTTTGAATTCACCACCACCATGCACCATGGCTACCATCATTCATATCAGGTGATAACAATAATTTGTTCTCTTCCATGATTTGTTTTTTACTTTGTTATTGACCACTATCATACTTAGCTTTTCGATTGATCTTGTTATCATGTCAGTTGTACTACCTTTTATATATAGGTTTGTAATCAATTCTGTAGAGTAATGAAATATATACAAAACTCTTTCTTCTGACACTTCGTTTATAATATTAGAGCTTGCAAACATGACCAATGATACTTCGTCTTCTTCATCCTCTTCATTAACCACCACCACCACACCTTTATCAACCACCACTACTACCACCATAGCTACTCATTCCTTTGCATTCAAACTTAAATATAATAACTTTTTAGCCTAAAAAAAATAATTTGTTCTACTTCTCAACTATCAAATTTAATGAGTTCCATTGATAAAACCACTCCACCACCACCAAAAGAAATCCAGTCCAAAACCACACATTCCACTACCAATGGTTTAAGAAGGACCAAATGTTAACATCTTCTCTCTGAAGAGATGTTTTCATATGTTAATGGACTGACATCTTCAACATAAGTCTTGAATGCTTTATCAAATGCCTTTGGCTCAGTTTCACAAAATTGACAGTTGCAACTAAATATTGACCTTTAGGAATTAAAACATAATGACCAACTAATGTCATAGTATTTGAAAAAAGCTAAAGCCCTCGTAGATGAACTCTCTACAGCGGGTAGGCTTTTATCTCCATCAGAATTCAATGCCATCATTTATAGGAACATTGGTTCTGAATTTCATGCCATTGTTACTGCCTTGAACTTACGGGTAGAACTTGTCCCTTTTCATGAACTCCATGGGCAGTTTTTTGCTCATGAAATCTTACTTAAGATTTCTCAAGAAATTCCTTTAGCTAATATTTCTCATACTATTCCTCATATGAGTCAGCAATATTCTAAGTTTTATAATGAACAACAAGCAAGCCAAAATGGAGGATCTTTTTACAATTAATGAAACAACTCCAATAGAAATTCGTGCCAAATTTGTGGTCTTCACAACTACACTACAAATAGATGCAAAAGCAATGTAACTCCAGGCCTGCATATAATAACTCATATTCACTAGGACCTCAATTTTCTCAAGCCAACATGGCCTATTTAGCTGGTCATCAATTTTTGAATCCTTGCTTCACTCCAAATTCATCATTTCCTTGGTCTCCTAACACTAGTGCCCCCTATCACGTGATTCCTGATCTCACTAACTTGAGCATCAACAAAGATTATAAGGGTAATAATTAACTTCATATTGCAAATGGACAAGGTTTAAAAATCCATAATGTTAAGAAAAATTTGGAATATACAATTCTAAATTTTATATTTCAAAGAAGAAATTCACTCAAAATTGGAGACACAACAAAATAATTCATTAAACAAAAAAAATACAAGAAGAGCTCTCAATTCTAACAACACTCAACACTCACAAGACTACACTATATATAAGACTCTTAGTCTTATTTTCTTCTTCACTCACTTGATGATTTACAAGACTTGAAAGCTTGAGTATTTATAGCAAGCTATAAGAGATACATATCACACATTTATTTAAACTAATTAATTCCTTACCACACAAATAATAAAAGACTAATTAATTGTATCCACACAAGGTGCTTATTTTCCTACCATACAAATAAAAGCTAGCTAGGCTAATTAATTTATATCCACACAAGGTGTTTTGTAACTAACCCACTTGCTAAAAAAATAATTTGCACATGGCTGGTGTTGTATTTATCAAAACTCCCCCTCAACACCAGCTCTAACTCTCTGAATCAATTCAAGTTGATGATGAAAGTTTTAGAACTTGTTGGCACTTAGTCCTTTGGTAAGCAAATCTGTAATTTGTTTATCTGTCTTGTCATATTTCATTTCAACTTCTTCTTGAAGGACCTTCTCTCTAATAAAGTGGTGGTGTACTTCGACGTGCTTAGTTCTTGCATGAAAGATCGGATTCTCCGCCAAGATAATTGCCGACTAATTGTTATAATACAATGGAACTGCATAATCTACTAGTTGATGTAGATTATTCATTAACTATATCAACCATGTACTTTCTTGAGCTGCCATTACTGCTGGTCGATACTTAGCTTCAGTGGTTGATAATGATACCGTAGGCTGTCTCTTGCTTCACCAAGAAATTATTTCGAAACCAAGCTTGAACACGTACCCAGTTGTTGACCTCCTGGTGTCATGATCTCCTGCATAAACAACATCATGGTAATTAACTAACATGCAGTCTTCACCTCTTTCGTACAAAAGACCATAGTCAATTGTACTCTTCATATATCTCAATATTCGTCGAACTGCTTCCAAATGAGGCTTCTTTGGATTTCACATGTACTGACTCATCACACCAACTACCTAAGAAATGTCAGACCGAGACAAGGTTAAGTAGATAAGACTACCCACTAATTGTCGATATTATTGCATCTTCCAAATCTTTTCCTTCATGTGCACACTTTTTGGCATTTGGTTCCATCGGCATTAAATTTGGCTTGCATTCAAGCATTATGAACCTTTTTAACAAATCTTTGGAATATTTTTATTGACAAAGAAATATTCCTTCTTGTGTCTGATCAACCTCTAATGTAAGGAAGTGCTCGAGCTTCCAAGTTCCTTCATCTTGAAATGAACTGAGAAATTCTCCTTTGTCTAAAGAATGTATGCCTCATCATCACCAGTTATGATTAAATCATCCATGTACACTAGCGCAATAGCTAGCATTCCTCCATTGGTCTAGACAAATAAGCTGGAATCTGTAGGTGTTACTAAATAGCCACTTTATGTTAGAAATTCAGCAATCTTACCATACCACGTCCTAGGTGCTTTTTTCAATCCGTAGAGTGCTTTCCACAGCTTACATATATATTCAGGATAATCTTGTCTCTGAAAACCCATTGGTTAGATTATGTAGATCTCCCTATCTAGCTCTCCATGAAGAAAAGCATTCTTCACATCCATCTGCCACAAGTTACAGTCTTTGTTGGCTGCAAGTGCAAGTAGGACTCAGATAGTTATAAGTTTTGCCACTGGACTAAAACATTTCATCATAGTCTAGTATGTATTATTGAGAGAAACCACGAGCTACCAATCATGCCTTATTTCTCTCGATTGACCCATCTGGATGGCGTTTTATCTTATAAACCCATTTGCAAGATATGTGTTTCACATCTCTTAGTTTTAGCATGAGATCCTAAGTTTGATTTTACTAAAGTGCATTGATCTTATCTTTCATAGTTGTCATCCATTTAGAACTCTATGATGCTTCTTTGAATGTCTCAGGCTCTTTTGCTTCTTTAACTATGGCTGCATTGGCATATTTGGGATTTGGCTTTCATGTTCTTGTTGACCTTCGGAGTTGAGATTGTGGAGTTGATTCTTTAGTTTCACTAGGCCCACCTTTTTCATTTGGTTATTGATACACACCAGTTTGACAAGGATTCAGAGTCACTCTTTGTTTGATATCATCATCCTTTGGATCTCCTTATTCATCTGAACTTGGTTGGATTTGAACAGTATGCTCCTCCATCTTTTATTGTAGCTTGTCTCTAAATTCTTTGGAGTCTGGCAACACCTCCTTCTCTGAGGACCACCAATAAGATGATTCATCGAACACCATATCTCATGAAGTGTAGCATCTTCCACTCGTTGGATCACAACATTTTCACCCCTTTCTATGGCTATCGTATCCCACAAAGATACATCTAACAACTTTGTTGTCAAACTTGCTTCGTAAATGATCAAGAACAAATACATAACATACACAACCAAATACTCAAAAGTAGCTAACTATCGATTTTATGTTCCATAACTTTTCAAAAGGTGAAACAAATTCTAACCTTGGTTGAGGAAGTCTATTGATCACAAAGGCTGTAGTCCTTATTGCTCCAGTCTAAAATCTTCCTGGTACATTCTTTACATATAGCATACTTTGACAAACTTCTGCAAGATGTCGGTTCTTTCTCTTAGCAACACCATTTTATTTTACCGTGTTAGCACAAGTATACTGATGATATGTTCAACATTCTCTTAGGTAGTGAGAGAACTCACTTGAGTTATATTCTCCCCCATTGTCTATGCACAAGCAACGAATCTTCTTTCCCACTTCTCCTTTTGATAACTCTTTGAACTCTTTAAACTTTGAGAATGTGTTAGATTTTTCTTTCATAAAGAAAACCCATACATACCTTGAGAAGTCATCAATGAATGCCACCATGTACCATATACCACCAATTGACAGTTAGTTAACTAGTCCAAATACATAAGAGTGTACTAACTCTAATGGTTCTTTTGCTTTAAACTTTGATTCCTCATATGATAATTGGTCATCCTACACATACTTTGTTTGCTCACACGCCAAGTTGAGGAAGTCCCTTGAGCATCGACTTCTTCATCAACACACTTAGCTTAGAATAGCAAACGTGACCTAACCGCATGTGCCATAGATCTAATGTCTCATTTTTCCTTGTCTTGTCTACATATGCAGATTCTACTGACATTACATAGACTCACTCCAATTGTCACCCTCCAATATTGGTGTTTCTGAAATTTTGAGGTCATGATACACCTTGACATCTTGTGGACCGAATAAATATAGTTGCCTTATGTTGTCAATTAAGCCACAGATAGCAATTTTTTCTTCATTCTTGGGACATGATAAACATCTTGAAGAAGCACCTAGTTAGAAGTATATCAAGCCATAACTATTGTCTTACCAATGTGAGCTATTGGTAGCCTTGAGTTATTAGCTGTCACCACCACACAACCTCCATTATACTTAGGCAAGTTTTAGAACTTCTTTTTATCAACTGTCACATGATTTGAGCAGCCCAAATCTATGATCCAGTCATTCTCGTAGTCAATGTGCTCTAGTGTTGTTACGATGAGGGCTAATTGTTCTTCCTCTAAAGTGAATAATGCTTTGGCATCCCAACCATCTTCACTATTCTACTGAGAACTAGAAGTACCATTATTACTTTCAACAAGCTTTTTCTTGGTCCAACAATCTTTTGCCATGTGGCCCTTCTTTCCACAATTATAAAACTTACGATCAAACTTTCTACTTTTACTTCGATTCTTTAAAGCTCCCCTTAGGCGAGAGCCTCATTTTCCTTGATAAATTTTCACCTTATCATCATCCTATTTAGATCCACTACCCATGTACCACTTGAAAATGCCTCTAGTTTTGCTAGCATAGAGCACTTCCTCCTCAACCTTCATCGAGACTCCTCCTATTTGCTTAGCCATTGCTTCCTGACCTGCAAGCAAATTTTCAAACTCAACAAGCGATGGTTGTGTCAGCCATCCCTGTACAGTGGCAACGAACCCTCTATATTTGGGGCTCAAACTATGGATAGTTATTCTCTTTATCTTGGTTTCCCCAATAGGAGTTGTCGAATCTAATTCTAAAATTTCACAGCATATCACCTTTACCTTGTGAAAATTTTAGGCAATCGTCATGTCATATTGTGCCATTAATAGCAGCTCATTCTCAAGAAGTTGTAGTCTTGTATCATTCTTCTTTGAAAAAAGTGTCCTATGCTTCCTTTGGTGTTTTGGCATCCTAAATGTTCTCCAACATTTCTTCTTTAATTGTGGTTTTTAAAGAAAACATTGCTTTACCTACTTTAATCTTCCACTTTTGTAAGATGCCATTGGCATCTTTTGCCGTCGGTTCTGTAACTTCACCACCCCCGATAATCTCCTAAAGATCTTGACCTTGTAGGTAAGACTCCATATATATTGCCCACGTATTGTAGTTTTTGTGATTGAGCCTCTTAATTCCTCTCACTACTTGAAGGTCACCCATCGTGTTGGTAGTACCTTAGTAATACCAAACAAATTTTATCAAACAATTTGCAAAGTCATAGACTGCTCATGACACATAGAAGCTCACTCACTCACAATTTCTAGAAGCCCTTTTTGATGTGGTATATCAGTCAAAACTGCAACCACAGAGCATATTCAGAATTTTTAGAAATCCTACAACTTGAGCGGTCCCAAATGGTCTACCTCTGATATCAAATGTTTAGAAAAATTTAGAATATACAATTCCAAATTTTATATTTCAAAGAAGAAATTCACTCAAAATTTAGATACACAACAAAATAATTTATTAAACAAAAAAATACAAGAAGAACTCTCAACTCTTACAAACACTCAATACTCACAAGACTACACTATATACAAGACTCTTGGCCTTATTTTCTTCTTCACTCACTTGAAGGCTTGATGATTTACAAGACTTGAAGGCTTAGGTATTTATGGCAAGCTATAAGAGATACACCACACACTTATTTAAACTAATTAATTCCTTACCACACAAATAATAAAAGACTAAGTAATTATATCCATGCAAGGTACTTATTTTCCTACCACACAAATAAAAGCTAGCTAAGCTTATTAATTTATATCCACACAAGGTGTTTTGTAACTAACCCACTTACTAAAAAAATAATTTGCATATGGCTGGTGTTGTATTTATCAACAATTGCTTCTTCAACTATGGCTACATTGGTATATTTAGGATTTGGCCTTCGTGTTCTTGTTGACCTTTGGAGTTGAGATTGCATAGTTGATTCTTCAGTTTCACTAGGCCCATCTTCTTTATTTAATTGTTGATGCACACCAGTTTCCTAAGGATTCAGAGTCACTCTTTGTTTGATATCATCATCATTTGGATCTCCTGATTCATCTAAACTTGGTTGGATTTGAACAGTATACTCCTCCATCTTTTGTTGTAGCTTATCTCAAAATTCTCTAGAGTCTGGCAACACCTCCTTCTCTGAGGACCACCAAGAAGATGATTCATCGAACACCACATCTTATGAAGTGTAGCATCTTCCACTCGTTGGATAGTAACATTTCCACCCTTTTCTCTGGCTGTCGTATCCCACAAAGACACATTTAACAACTTTCTTATCAAACTTGATAGGTTGAGGAAGTCTGTTGATCATAAAGGCTGCAGTCCTTATTGCTTTAGCCTAAAATCTTCCTGGTACATTCTTTGCATATAGCATACTTCGACAAACTTCTGCAAGATGTTGGTTCTTTCTTTCAAGTACACTATTTTGTTTGTGGTGTGTTAGCATAAGTGTACTGATGATGTATTATGCATTCCATTAGGTATTAAGAGAACTTGCTTGAGCTATATTCTCCCCTATTGTCTATGCGCAAGCAACAAATCTTCTTTCCCACTTCTCCTTCAACTGACACTTTGAACACTTTAAACTTTGAGAATGTGTCAGATTTTTCTTTCATAAAGAAAACCCACACATGTCTTAAGAAGCCATCAATGAATGTCACCATACACCGCATATAACCAATTGATGGTTGGTTAACTGGTCCAAATACATTAGAGTGAACTAACTCTAATAGTTCTTTTACTTTAAACTTTGATTCCTCATATGGTAATTGGTGTGCTTTACCATATTGACATCCCACACATACTATGTTTGTTCGCATGTTAAGTTAAGGAAGCCCTTTGAGCATCAACTTCTTCATCATCACACTTAGCTTAGAATATCTAATGTGACCTAACCGCATGTGCCATAGATCTGATGCCTCATTTTTCTTTATTTTATCTACATATGTAGATTCTGCTGACATTACATAGATTAACTCCAATCGCCACCCCTTCATTATTGGTGTTTCTGAGATTTTGAGGTCATGATACACCTTCACGTCTTGGGGACCGAATAAGACATAGTTGCTTGATGTTGTCAATTGAGCCACATATAGAAAAGTCTTCTTCATTCTTGGGACATGGTAAACATCTTGAAGAAGAACCTACTTAGAATTATATCGAGGCGTAACTATTGTCTTACCGATGTGAGCTATCGGTAACCTTGAGTTGTTGGCTATCACCACCACACAACCTCCCATATACTCAGACAGGTTTTGCAACTTCTTTTTATCACCTGTTATATGATTTGAGCAGTCTGAATCTATGATCTAGTCATTCTCGTAGTCAATCTACTTTGGTGTTGTTACCATGAGAGCTAATTCTTCTTCCTCTATAGCGAATAATGCTTCGGCATCCCAACCATCTTTGCTATTCTCCTAAGAACTGGAATTAGCAGTATTACTTTCAATAGGATTTTTCTTGGTCCAACAATCTTTTGCCATGTGGTCATTCTTTCTACAATTATAACACACGCCATCAAACTTTCTATTATTACTTCAATTCTTTAAAGCTCCCCTTGGACTAGAGCCTCCCTTTCCTTTATGAATTTTCACCTTGTCATCATCCTTGTTAGATCCACTACCAGTGTACCACTTGAAAATGCCTCTAGTTTTGCTGGTGTAGAGCACTTCCTCCTCCACCTTCAGTGAGACTCCTCTCATTTCCTTAGCCATGGCTTCCTGACCTACAAGCAAATTTTCAAACTCAATAAGCGATGGTTGTGTCAACCATCTTTGTACAGCGGCAACGAACCCTTGATATTCGAGTCTCGAACCATGGATAATTATTCATTTTATCCTAGTTTCCCCAATAGGAGCTATCGAATCTTATTCTAAAATTTTGTGGCATATCACCTTCACCTTATGAAAATATTAGGCAATCATCATGTCGCGTTGTGCCATTGATAGCAGCTCATTCTCAAGAAGTTACAGTCTTGTATCATTCTTCTTTAAAAAAGTGTCCTGTGCTTCCTTTGGTGTTTTGGCATCCCGAATGTGATCCAACATTTCTTCTTCAAGTGTGATCTTTAAAGTAAACATTGCTTTACCTGCTTTAATCTTCCACTTTTGCAAGATGCTATTGGCAACTTCTACTGCCGGTTATGTAACTTCACCACCACCGATAATCTCCCTAAGGTCTTGACCTTATAGGTAAGACTTCATACATGTTGCCCGTGTGTTACAGTTTTTGTTGTTGAGCTTCTTAATTCCTCCCACTACTTGAAGGTCACCCATTGTGTTGACAGTACCTCAGTAATACCAAACAAATTTTGTCAAAAAATTTGCAGAGTCACATAGTAGTCATGACACACAGAAACTCACTCACTCACAATTTCTAGAAGCTCTTTACGAAATGGAAGATCAATCAAAACTGCAACCACAGAGCATACTCAAAATTTCTAGAAATCGTACAGCTTGATCGGTCCCAAATGGTCCAGCTCTGATACCAAATGTTGAGAAAAATTTAGAATATATAATTCTAAATTTTATATTTTAATGAAGAAATTCATGTAAAATTGGAGACACAACAAAATAATTTATTAAATAAAAAAATTACAAGAACAGCTCTCAACTTTCATAAACACTCAACACTCACAAAACTACACTATATATAATACTCTTAGTCTTATTTTCTTTTTCACTCACTTGACGATTTACAAGACTTGAAAAGCTTTGGTATTTATAGCAAGCTATAAAAGATACGCACTACACATTTATTTAAACTAATTAATTCCTTACCACACAAATAATAAAAGACTAATTTACTATATCCACACAAATAAAAAACTAGGCTAATTAATTTATATCCACAGAAGGTGTTTTGTAACTAACCCACTTACTAAAAAAATAATTTGCACATGCCTGGTGTTGTATTCATCAACACATAATACTAGTTCTTCAATTATTTCCTCTAGCAGTAGACCTTTACATCTCAAAAATATATTGCATGTTCCTCAAGTGAGTAAACGTTTGTTATTTGTTAATAAATTCACCCAGGATAATAATTGTTACTTTGAGTTTCACCCATCTACCTTTGTTGTCAAGGATCCAGAGACACAGGAGGTAATGCTTCGAGGAATGAGTGAGCATGGCCTCTACAAGTTGCAAAATCCTTCCTTATTTCAAGCTAATGTGGTCAGAAAAGCTTTTTTTGAGGACTAGCATGCTCGATCTAGTCATTCCAATTTGCAAATAATGAATAAAATTATTTCTCAATTTCAATTGCCATGTATTTTGAATTTTAAAAATTTTCATTTTAAGTGTTCTTCTTGTTTTCAAGGGAAACTTACTAAGTATCCTTTACCACCTGTTTTGCATTCTAGTATCAAACCTTTGGAATTAATTTTTCTGATATTTGGGGTCCTTCACCGCATGTTTCTCATTATGGTCACCGTTATCTTCTTATTTTTGTAAATGATTTTACAAGGTACACTTGGCTCTATCCTCTTACACAACGAAGTGAACTTTTATCTATCCATGTGTAATTTAAAAAGCTAGTTGAAAATCAATTTAATACCACTATTAAAGCTTTGTAAATAGACTGGGAGGGGAATATGGAAAGTTAATTACATTTTTTCTCACAGGCTTGCTTGTCCACATACTCATCAACAAACCATAATTTCTGAAAGGAAAAAACATCAAATTGTAGACACAGGGCTATCCATGCTAGCTCACAGCAAAGTTCCTTTAATGTTTTAGGTCCATGCTTTTATATAATGCAACAGTAATCATCAATTCTTTGCCAACTCTAGTTTTGAAAAATAATTCACCATTTTACTACTTGTTTCAAAAACATCCACAATACAAAGATTTCAAAATTTTTTGTTGTTTAGTATTTCCTTTACTACGAGCCTATAATAAAGACAAATTCAATTTTCAGTCTAATCCTTAATTAACTTAGGTATTTCCCCTACTCATTTTGGATGGAGATGTTTTCATATTCATTTAAATTTGATGAAAAATCCTTCCCATTTTTAACTAATGTTTCTATGCAGTATGCTACTTTTTCTCCTCAAAACTCTCCTTGGTTATTTATAACTTGTATGGATCCTGCTCATTCAACCTCAGGTATGTCATCTTCCCATCCATATAACATAAGCATATATATATATATATAAAACTCTCCTAATCCTATTAATATTATTATTGATCACACTACCACTCCCTTACTATTACTTGCATTTGCAATGATCAACCTGCACACAACATGATTGTTCGCCCATCAACCTTGCAATGCTGACAAGCAAACCTAGTTCACACAATAAAATTGCACCTTATGTCAACCTTTTTAATCACCGACCCTCCACCTTTAAATAATCCAGTCAATTAAAGGAATGAAGGAGAGCCATGTCTGAGGAATGTCAAGCTTTACTCAATAATAAAACATTGAGTCTGGTTCCTTACCCCAAAGTATAAATATTGTAGGGAATAAATGGGTGTATTGCATTAAAAGACATCCAGATGGGACTGTTGCTCATTATAAGTCATGCTTTGTAGCTAAAGGTTTTAATCAACAAGATGGGTTAGACTATACAAATATTTTTAGTCCAGTAATCAAGGCCACAATAATTTGAACCATACTAAGTCTTGATATTCATAAATAATGGAGTCTTCGCCAAATAGACATCTCTAATGCCTTTTTATATGGAACTATTCATAAAGAGATATATATATATATATATATATATATATATATATATATATATATATCTCAACTGATTAGATTCATTGACTCTACAATGATTTTGTCTTTAAGTTGCATAAATCCCTCTATGGCTTAAAAAAAGCCCCTCGAGCATGGTACCTTCACCTAGTCAATTTCTTTTGTTTATTAGCTATCAAAATTCAAAAGTAGATAATTCACTTTTTTATTTGGCTAAGGGATCTCACAAGATTTTTATTCTTCTGTATGTGGATGACATCATAATTACTAGCATTTTTTCTTCTCTTATTAATAATCTTATTGCCAAGTTGACATAGGTTTTTCCAATTAAAGACATAGGGCAGTTGACATATTTTCTAGGTATTGAAGTTCACCATACAGCTGATGGCTTATATTTATTGCAACAAAAATATATTCAAGACCTTCTCACTTGCATAAATATGGAGAACCCAAAACCTCAATGACACCTATTGCAGCCAATACACTGCTTCCTAAGACTATAGGAAAATCTCTCTCTAGTGGTGATATATATCATCAAACCACGGGGGCTTTATAATATGTCACACTTACTAGGCCAGATATGGCATTTACTGTTAATAAACTTTGCCAAATTATACATTGTCCAACAAATGTTCACTGGACAATAGTTAAACATCTTCTTCACTATTTGAAGAACGCTACTTCTCATGGTCTACAAATGGTTTGTTCTTTCCACTTAAAAATTTTGTGCTTTCCTGATAATGATTAGGGAGGGTGTCCTGATGACAGACGATCCACTAGTGGCTATAGCACATTTTTTTGTCAGAATCTTATCTCTTAGGCAGCTAAAAATCAACCTACCATTTCCCCTTCGTCTACTTAGGGGCGAGGATAAAGCCCTTGCAAATGCTATTGCTGAAGGTCTTTAGATAAAATATCTTCTATATAAAATCGGGTTTGGTCCACTTCTTCCCATTGAAATTTATTGTGATAATTTAAGGGTTGTTACTTGTCTTCAAACCCGATTTTTCATGCTAGAACAAAATATGTGGAGTTAGATAATCATTTCATTCATGAGCGAGTTGCCTCTAAAGAGTTTCATGTTCATTTCCTTCCTTCCAAAGAGCAGACTGTGAATATATTGGCCAAGCTACTACCCTCCTAGAAATTCCTTCAAATTCAACAAATGCTTTGTGTTCATCCTATTTCTAGCATTAGCTTGAGGAGGGTATTAAGAGATAACGATAGTCTATTCTCTTCCATAATTAGTTTGTTGTTAGTTATTAACAACTATCATACTTAACCTTTTTATTGATCTTGGTATCATGTCAATTGTATTAATATATACAAAACTCATTTTTCTCACATTTCGTTTAATTTAAACCCTTTAAAATAATTCTCCCTTCCTTACTAAAATTATACTTGATGATACGAGCTTCCCTCTATTGTCACATCTTATGGAATTGCTAATTGGAGCTTGAAATAAATTTGGGTTTCTCACTAGAGCTACCCCAAAACCTCTTATATGGGATAAAGCCTTAGAATCAACAATCATTAAGTGAAAAGTTTGCTCGTTGATTCTATAAGTCCAACATTGAAGTAGAGGTTTATTTAACTTCAAACAGTAAAAGAAATATGAGATGTTATCTTAAAAACCTTTTATGATGCCAAGTACTGTAGTAAGCTAGTTAGGATATTTTAGGAGATTAATGCCCAGATAAGTGCTCAAGGGGAGGATATTAATGGAGTAGTATCACTTCATAAGCATATTACTCGACTTTGAACATGTATTAACCAGACATAACTCAGACTTTAATAATGGTTGGAGTGAAATACTATGAAAGGATCCATCTCTTAATCTTGAATCAAATTATGCATATGTATGTAAGGATCAAAACCAATGACAGACAATGGAGGAACTAAAGGTCATACCTAATAATACAGTACTTGTAGCCGCTAATACTCAACCATATTCCAAAGGGAAAGCATTGAGTAAGTCCAATACATACACATGTACTCA
Organism: Mallotus repandus; assembly: GCA_949671775.1. NCBI lineage: Eukaryota > Viridiplantae > Streptophyta > Magnoliopsida > Malpighiales > Euphorbiaceae > Mallotus > Mallotus repandus. The sequence continues at coordinate 1,150 of CATIWM010129209.1, read as the reverse complement.
CTGTAGTGAAAATGGACACTCCAAGGAATGGTACTATCAAATTATGGGCTACTCGAAATGGTGGGATTACAATAAAAAGCCTTACAAGAAACTTCAAAAAACTACAATTGCCATCTATAGTGTCACAAACTCAAATGGTGACTTTGATGAAACATCAAGTATGACAAATCTTACTTGAAATAACACATAAATGGTATATGTACAATTGATTATATGACAAACTCAGCCCACCATGTTGCCTCAATTCGACCATCAACCTAATAAAATATTCTGACTACTAATGAAGGAATAATGCATGTTACTCAAAAAGCATCCGTATCTAACTATTACCCTCTTAGTTTAGATATCGATCATGTTGCTCCATCTCATTCTTATAACTTTTATTTATTGGCCAAATTACTGAAAACTTAAACTATACTATCAAATTTTGGCCTAACTACTATTTATTTTCGGATATTGCAATGCATCAAATTCTTGGCTCTAGTGTTAAATATGGAAAGTTGTACTATCTTGATTTACATGGTGATCCGAGTCAGTAATTAAGTCAAATTAATAGTGTAGTTAAAAGCAGCTCGAACAAAGAAAGAGTAATTTTATGGGATCGTCATCTTGGCCATTTATCTTTTGGTTATCTTAGGAAAATAAATCTTTAATTATTTTTTTAGTATTATAGACTCTGAGTTTAAGTGTGATATTTGTGGACTGGCAAAGAACCACCCGATTTCATATGTATCGAGTTATAATAAAAATTCAGTTCCATTTATAACTATTCATTCTGATGTGTGGGGACCTACTTGGATTCCCACTTTGTTTTGTGCTCGATATTTTGCAACATCTACTAATGAATGTACCTAGATGACCTGGGTATCGCTACTTCACAATAAAGGAGTTGTGTGCTCTATATTTCAAGACTTGTACAAAATGGTGGCTGTAGACGGCGGGGTTTAGCGCGCGCCCAAGTTTATTGCAACCGCGACACTGTTTGAGCTCAGGGCTCTAGGGAACACATTAACCATTGTCACAAAGACATGGCGTGGAGATGAGGAGTCGCCACCCAGGGTAATAACTGGGATAAATTGAAAGTGGTGGTAACTCGATTCTCTAATACAAGCTAGCACCACAACCAGGAGTTCTGGATACGGAATACCAA
>CATIWM010129192.1:0-22387 GCA_949671775.1 Mallotus repandus | reverse complement strand
TATATATTATGTTGGTGCATGTTTATGATTGATTATCAAATGTTACCATATGGCTTTTGTTCCTCTTATGTGAAAAAATAAATCTTCAATGGTTTATTCTGGTAATAATATCATGTTCATACGATTATACGATTAATTATTAAAATGATAATTTTTCTCCATAATATATATTTCAATAAATCAAATTTTTAATTAAATTCACCGTTATAACACTATAATTTAAATTATTTTATATGTAAAATTTACATTTTAAAATATTAAAAAAATTATCGAAAATGATAAATGTCCACATCCAATTATAATAATACTATATAAATTATTTATTACATTTAAAACTTTCACCTTTTAACTTTATTTCTTCGACTATAGATTTTTTTTTAATAATAATCTAATTACATAGTATGGAAGAGTTAAATAGTCAAAATTGAATTTTACTCTCTATTAAATATTTGATTTGATGATAAAAATTTTTACCATACGGGTTAAGCCAACTACAAATATTTGTTGGGTCAGTTTCATCAAGAAGTTAATATTATTTCATTATTTGTTAATCACATCACGTCTACGTATCGATATTTATGAACCTAAGACCACATTTATTTTGTAGAGTCGCAAGCAGCTGAAAATTTTCAAAGTGTGATGACGAAGTTGCAAACACCAACATTATCGTTGTTAAGAAAAAAAAAAACACCAACATTATCGTGTAGCCCCCACACGCTAATGTTATCTCTAACCATATTTTAACCAAATTTAAATCCATGTTTCAGTTCCAATTTCACGGTCCGACTTCATAAATATTATTTTCCAACTTAATTTTTTTATATATTTAAATTACTAGCATTGAACCGACTAATTTAATTTAATTTAATTTAATTTAAATAAAATTATAAAAATAATAATAAAATTTTGACAATTATTTAATACAGTTTAAATTTAAAATATTATTTAAAAGTAAAAATAATTCTCACTTTGTACCAATAATTAAAAATTATTTTTTTAATTCTTACATTTCATTTCGATAACATAAAATATTATTAATTCTCACATTTTTAGAAAAAATTATTGTATTGATTTCAAAAAAAGAAAATTTATTGTATTCAAATTTATATTATCTTAATCACATATTTTATAGTAATTAAGTGAATTAAAAATTAAAATGTGAAAAAGAACTAAATTCTGATTACTGAGCTCGAAATTGCCACGTCCAGCCAAAAAGAAAAAGGTTGAAAGTACGTGAACATGCATGGAGAGTCGTGAGAGCTCATCGGCGTCGGATCGCCACATATCCACAACAAGCCATCTTAGTGTCAGCAGTGATTAATCACGGAACGTCCATTATTTTAGGGAAACAAAAAAAGCGAAGCTATACCATAGGACCTGGCTCAGCTTAATTTTAATGTTGAGAAATTTTTATATATTTTAAACGTACAATTTTTTTTTTTGCCAAAAAATAAAACAGTTTATATAAAGTTAAACAACTAATATAAAAATTAGTTTAGCACAATGATTATATTTAAATGAGATATATTTTTATGTTAATAAATAATATAGTAAATCCTTCACTTCAAAATAATTATTTTAATTTTTCATAACAATAATTATATTTTAATTTTAATAATATGAAAATTTGTTGTATTTCAAGTCACAAAGAGAAAGGTGGATTCCAATGGCTTTTTAATCTTCCAAACATTATTTACAATACTATTTAAAATATTAATTAGTCATAAATTTCTGTAATACATGGATTGTAGAATAAAATAAATAAATAAATTATGTTAGTAGAATAACAATAAATAAATTAAAAATAAAAAATATCACATTAATTTTATTTTTTAAAATTTTCATTACCATGATTTTTTTAGTTTTGAAAATTTTTAGATTAGTATTGTGATGTATATAAAAATGTTTTAGTTACAAAATACTAAATAACTTCTATAATTTTTTATTTTTTAAAAAATAGAGTTTTTAAATGTTTGGAAAAAATACTTGAGCAATTTTAGGTAGAATAATATGAAACATAAAAATACATTCAGAATTTAAGTAGTATATATATATAATAGAGTTTTAATTAAAAAATAATATTAAATAACTACAATAAATATTTTATTTGTAAAATCTTATAAAAAAAATTAAAAATTTTAATAGTTTTATATATTAGGAGTGAATACTAAAATATAAAAATTGACATCTATTAAATTCTAAATTTAATAATTTCATAATTCAACATGTAATATATAATTTTATCATTCATAATAATCATCCACTATTTTATCACAGAATAATTTTATTTTTGAAAGGGTCACAGAATAATTTTTCAAAAACGTATAAATAATAGATAAAAATTTATAAATAAGTAGATAATTTTCAAAATCAATATATAAAAACATAATAAATAAAAAATAATTAGTTGAATAAAAATAAAAAGAAAAGGACTGTTGACTAGTATTGGCCAACAAACAACTCCTCAAACAAAAGAAAAAAAAATTTCACTAAATTTTCTCTTTCCAAAATTTATAATCTAAAATAGGTGACAAGTTAGTATTAATTATTTAAAATATAATTTTTTTCAACAATATAATTTAAGTAATTTTATTTTCAATGATAAAATTTAAATAATTTAATTTTTCACTAAAAAATTTTTTTTAAAAAAAAGATAAGATTTTTGTCTAAATCTGAATATCCACGTTTTTTTGCCATTTGAGGGCCATCACGGAAACTTCAAAATATGGTTTGATGTAAATAAAAATAGTTGTGCTGATTATAAAGCGAAAATATCTTAGAAAGTGATTGTAATGCGGTCCAATTATATTCGGGTTGATGATCGACACTGCGGATCCATCAAATCTCACTGACAGACAGCTTTGTTCGTGATTTAGCACTCACCGTCATGTTTGTGATTGACTGGCATAAAATTTTTTAAAAAATTATAAATTTTAAATTTATATTAAAAAATATAAAAACATTTTTAACTTATTAAAATTAATTTTTTTTCAATATAATAAATTTTATTATCTAATCTATTTTTTAAAATGCAGCAACGTATTTTAACTACAGACAATATAGTAGAATTATTATTATTTCAAATATTTATAAATTAATTTATTAAATTAATAATAAAATTTTAAAATTTTCTATAATTAATCTATTATTATATAGAATATATTAATTATGTAATTTAAAATATATATATCATTTATTTATTATTTATGCTCACCACTAATTCTCAATTTTTTTTTAATTAAAAGGAAATTTTATTCTACTGAGCTCTTAGAAGCTAAAATAGGAACAATAAAATTACGAGATGAGCACCAATCGTAAATAGAATTTATAAACAATGCAATCTGAGCACATATATGAGTTGTAAAATTTATTGACCTACGAATACATTCCCAAAGTGCTTTAATAATTCAGAACAAGCATCCATCACTAAACCCACTCATTCTCAACATAGTTGAATGAATTAATGGACAATTTAGTCTTTTTTTTTAATAAGAATGGTTGAAAATGATCAAATGAGAATCAGATCCAGAAGGCAACCTAACCAACACCTAAGGATAAGATTATAACTCAAGAGATTATCCTAGAATCTCCACAGTTTCAAAAATTGAAAAAAAAAATACATTTTGAACTATATTTTTTTTTAATTGAAAAGGAGGAGGCAACTTATTTTACACAAACACTTTAATTAATATGCACTTTTTTTATATATATTTTTATTTTTTTTTATATTCATACTATTTAAACACTTTAATTTAGAAAATAAATATTTCAATTAGAAATTATTATTTTTATTTATATCTTTACTTGTTGTGTCTCTATATCTATATGTGTACAATTTAAAAGATAAGAATGTAACCTTTACATATATATATTGAAAGAAATTATGCTTAAATTACTCAATTTTTTGCAATTGAAATTAGGTAAATTTTATAAAAAATAATTTTTTTGGTAAAAAATAATTTTTAAAATTTATTTTATATATATAAAATTTTACTTTAAAAATTTATTAATTGAATATATAATAGTTTATTACTCATTTATATTTTATATATGTGACGTCGGACATAATTTATTTTAAAAAAATGTGGTGCTTTCACATCATCACGTCCACATCAGCCACTTATCGTTCGGTCATCAATAAAATAGCGGCCGCCAAATGAAGCACCACGTCATCAGTCTCCCATTAGAAACTATACGAGATTTAACCATCGCCATCGAAACTGGAAATACCGCCACCAGTTTTTACAAATACAAGACAGCTTTTCCTAAGAGGAATTCATTCATTGATGCTTCCTGAGTCCTGACAAAACAAAATTTATTCTGTGTAATAATAACAGTAATAATTTACTTTTATTTTAATAATTAAAATTTTTGTTTAATTAAAAATAAATTTACATGTAATATTTAAATTAGTATTTTTATCAGTTTTATATGTTAAAATTTTTACTTATCTCATTTTAAATAATAATTTTATTTTTAAAACAGTTTTTTATTATATTTTTGGTTTTTAATCAGTTTTTAAATTATTAAAAAAACATAATTTTCACTTATTTATATATACATAAAAAATAAATATTATTTTTATTTTATTAGTTATAGTTGTTTGGTTTTTTTAATTTTTCTTCCATTTTCTTTAGTTTCATAATATTTAATTTTTCTTCCATTTTCTTTAGTTTCATAATATTTTGTGAATTATAATTGAAAGATTAGTGTGAATCGAATTCACTAAGAACTATTAAGCCACAGAATTGAAGCAGTTGCCATAGAGGACCATCAGCCAGGAACATGACTCTTATCAACCACTGGAATTAGCTTTATTTTGAGCAGTAAAATAAAAATATTCTTTGCAGTGTCTTATATTACTTTTGACAAAAACGAAAAAAAAAAAAAAAAAAAAAAGGTCCATTTCTATGGTCCAGAATTCTATTTCTCGTAATTTTTTTCCTTTTTAACAGTATTTTTCCTAATTTTTTCTTCAATCCATTTGTTTTTAACACAAAATTACAACATTAGAATTATTTGAAAAGTTTGTACGAGTAGGTAATTTTTTTAAAAAAATAATTAATGTTAAAAATTCATTAAATTATAAATAATTTGATTATATCTTAATAATTTGGTAGTAAAAATTTCCAAAAGATTAATTAAATGTAATTGTATATATCATAATTCAAATTCAAAACGCCATTTAAATAAAAACAGCTCCTTACTAGCTGATTCTAATAGTTTTTAATTATATATTTATTTTATTTAAAAATAATTTCCTTGTTAATACATATAATCATAAAAGTTACAATATTAAAAATTTTCAATGTCAAAATTTTAAACTTATACACTACTTCATTATCTTTCATTGGCTTGTAGTGTTCTAGAATGCTAAGTGAACATATTACAAGTTATACTTTTATGCATTAATCTCCCCACATACAGTTATATGATGCAAAAAACGAGATCTACGGTCCTTTCTTTTCTTTATAGTCCATTAGCTCATGTCATAAATATTGTAAGATGATGTCATGGGTTCGATTTTCTCACTTTTTTAACCTCCCAATTATTAAAAAAAAAATATATACATGCTTAATCAATTGTGTAATGACAATCAATTGTGTAATGACAAGATTACTATGCTAAAGTAGAATATGCATATGTCTAGTTAGTATTCACATCACCGTAAATTAATCGAAAATAAGGAGTGAAAAACAAAATTATCTTAATATTTAAATAGTAAAAATTTAAAAATTTAGATAATATTTGTATAAATTTTTCTAAAATTTCAAGTAAGGTCTAATAATCAAAGAAATCTTTTTTTTTTTTTTTGCAAATTTACAATTTAATGTAAAAAAATTTTAATTTGTTTTATTATAATTTAATTCTACTCTCTGGCTACAATTCTAACTAATTCATTCAATGGAATTGATTTTAATTATTTATTCTCTATATCAACGTAATGCCATGTTAGTTAAAATCAATATAAATTTTTTTTATTCTCATTTATATCTTTATTTAAAAAAAAAAGTAAAAATACTGTAATGTATATATTATTTATATTTTAAGTACTTAAAAATAGAGGAGAGAAACTAGAGAAGATAAAATCAAGAGAGAAAGATGAAGAAGCAATTGAGGGAAGTAGAACCAGTTGTTAAGAAGAACGAACAACATAAGTCTTGACTTGACAAAGAAATAAACAAGTTGGCTTTGCAGCTCGTTGTAGTCATTTCAAAGCCAATTCGGAGGGCTAAGACGTGCGGGAAAGCCATCGGTGTCAACAAGTAGGTCCTTTTATTGTTTTCTTCTTTTTGTAATTCAATTTTCATTAAATTTCTGCACCGTTCATGATTTCAATATGAAATCCCATGAGTTTGTCATATTAGTTGATGTGAATTGAAGTTCATATTCATTGTTTGAAAAAGTTCATTTTTTTAAAAATCTTTTGATTTTTTTTTTGTTTAAAATCAGAATGCAATAACGCACTGCCTCTATTATAAGGGGTCGCCTTAGTGCATAGAAATATTATTTAGTTTGCCTTAAGATATCTCTCACCAAGTAGTTAGGACTTTCATTTTTTAAATTAATTGTAGCTATATTAACAGCTCTGTGGTGTATTTATTTTATTTCAATTCCATTAGTGGTGGGTTATTTAGTTTAGGATTGCATTTTAATTTTTAATTTGATTATTCAATTATAATTGATTTTTATTTTATTTTTTGTTGTAATTTTTATCTTAAAATTGCATTCTAGTGTAGTTCTTAAAGTTTATTTCTTTTGTTTAATTTGTGTTCTTATGTGTTCAATTAATTAAGATTCAATAATTTAAAATTAAGGTAATTGGTAAATATGTTGAATGTGATTATGTAGATTTTAATAAGTTGAAATTTGTTGTCGATTTAAATTAGTTTTAATCTCAGTTTACTGTTTCTTTGATGTTTTATTTGTTTTAATAAAATTCTAGCGATAGATTTAAATTAAATTTTATTTTTTATGTCTTGCATTTATTTTAATGATTTAATTAATTTTCGTTGGTTATTTTTTTGAACTAACTTTATTATTTTTTTTAGGTCTTTTGGACTAATTTATTTCTTTTTTAGGATGTCACAAACAAATAGTTTTAATTTAATTAGATTAAATTTTTATATTTATTTTATTTTATGTGTGAAAACAGTTGTAATCTTTTTTTCTCTCTTTATTTCTTTACATGTGTTTTTTCATCTTATCTTATTTTGTTTTGTTTAATGTTGTTGTGAATGCATGCTATATGAACTGGACCAAAATTGCATGAAAATAAACTAATTAAAAATTTGAATTTAATTGTAAAATCTAAAAATTATTTAGAATCAATTGTAATTTGTATGTTAATAAAAAATTATTAAATAATTAAAAATAATAAAATATGAAAAACAAACGAATGTTAACTGTAAGATTGAATTTCAAATTTGTACAATATTATGGTTGTCAACACATATATTTTACATTTAAAATTCAATACTTAATTGCTTGATATTTAATCTTACCAAATGCCACCATAATCTTAAAAAAAATAAAATTTATTTCGAACTCCACTAAAACTAAAAATAACCAATGAACTTGAAATAATAATAAAAATTAGCATAGCATCACCAGCAATACAAGATACATGGAGAATGAAAATATTTAACATATTTTACAAATTTTTTATGAAAATGAAAAAGTTTTTATTTTTTTTTAAAGTTGAAAAAAAAATTCTCTATAAGTAAACATAATTTTATATTTTTGACATATTTACAGTGTTTAAATTTGAACAAAACATTCGCAAATTATATCATAGACCCCTGTTTATATTGCAATATGGACTAGGGGTCCATTCACACATGTGAAAGCACGCCATTTGATCTATTTTTAACGCGTCATTTCTCTTCTTTTTGTTTTGTTCTTTGTTGAGTCTGTTTCTTTTTTGTTTATTGTTACGAAAAACTAAAACACACAATTCCCAGTCTTTCCACAGTTTCCTCAATACAGGAGGAAACAATTCCTCGAGTCTCCTTGCCTTTCAATAAATCATACTGCTAACGACTTTAAAAATCCACAAAGATGAGAAAAAAGATTATGATAATGCTTAAAGATTATTCAAGACTTGACAGAATTCAAGGATTGAACAAAAAATAACAAAAAGAAAAAACTTCATGGGTGACTAAGATGATGAGTTTTGTAATTAATTACTAAGGGTGTGCACTGCAGTGGAGTTATGTGCTTACTTGTAGCTTCCATTGCTGATTTGAGTGAGCTCAATTTAATCAGGATTCATCGATGACAACATCTCTCTCCTTCTCCTCCTAAGCCGAGATTAGAAAGTACACTTATTACACACAATATCCACGCTACTCTTCAACGATGAGGCCATAAGAGACCGGATTAGGCAAAGAAACAAAGATATGTACAGAGGTAGAGCAGGAGGCGACTAAATAATGAATATGTTTTATACAGGCATACATGAACATATAAGAACTAACCAATGAATATATGGTATTCATGAACATACGAGAACTAACCAATGAATATATGGTATTTGTCTAATGAATCTATATAATATAATGAAATTGAGGAAATGATGAAACTACAGTATTTAACTAATGAACATACATGAATTAACCAATGAATCTATGGTATTTGACTATTGAATCTTTAGGCAAATACTAATGAATTTGTAGGCAATTACTAATGAATGTGTAGGCAATTACTAATGAATGTGGGCTAAGTTCATACAAGTAAATTCATTGATTAAACTAATTAATGTGTAGACAAATACTAATGAATTTGTAGGCAATTACTAATGAATTTGTAGGCAAGTACTAATGAATCTGTAGGTAACGTAGGCTAAGTTCATAAGATAAAACAGGTAAATTCATTGATTTTCACTTGCAAATTCATTCATTTTCACCAGCAAATTCATTCATTTTTATCTGCAATTTCATTATTTTTTTTATATTCTAATTGCTATTTCTTCATTGTGGTCAAATAGTAATGAATTTGTAGGCAATTACTAATGAATGTGGGCTAAGTTCATATAAGTAAATTCATTGATTAAACTAATTAATGTGTAGAAAAATACTAATGAATTTATAGGCAATTACTAATTAATTTGTAGGCAAATACTAATAAATCTATAGGCAACGTGGGCTAAGTTCATAAGATAAAACAAGTAAATTCATTGATTTTCACTTGCAAATTCATTCATTTTTCACCTGCAAATTCATTGGTTTTTTTTATATTCTAATTGCTATTTCTTCAATGTGGTCAAATACTAATGAATTTGTAGGCAATTATTGATGAATGTGGGCTAAGTTCATAAGATAAAACAAGTAAATTAATTAAACTAATTAATGTGTGGACAAATAATAATGAATTTGTAGGCAATTACTTATGAATTTGTTGGCAAATACTAGTGAATTTGTAGGCAAATACTAGTGAATTTGTAGGCAAATACTAATGAACGTGGGCTAAGTTAATAAGATAAAACAAGTAAATTCATTAATTTTCACCTCCAAATTCATTGATTTTTTGAACCTGAGCTCTTTGGTTCTCTCTATTATTGATTTTTTTTCTTACACATTCAAAATATTTTGGAACTTCTCACCAAGAAGAAATAAGACAAAGGAACTTCTCCCAATTTTGGAACCTCAAATCTAAGAAATGGAATTAGAAGAACATGCAAAGAATGCACATAACCTCAAATCTTGGTCTTGAATTTAAGAAACAAACCCAAAAAAAAAAAAAAACCAGCAGAGAGATAACTAAACAATCTTCTTCTTCTTCTTCTTCTTCTCCACAAACTGAATTTAAAATTACCTAAAATTTAGAAAAGAAATATGAGGATAAGACTACACTTCTAAGCCTTAAAAACACTTAAATACACAAAACAAAAGAAGGTTACTACTGGTTTTGGAAAATCATGATACAGAGATAGGCTTTTTTAGAGGCATTAGGTACCAAAAAGATTCAAATAAATGCTTTCTATTTTTTGTTTCTATTAACAAAAATATTACAAAAGTTTCTCTCTAAATATCAAAAAAAAAAAAACCATGATTTTGATCTTGAAAGTAAGAATAGAAAAAAAAAAAAAAAAAGAAAGAAAAGCTATCTAGAATCTGATCATGCATCTCAATTATCATGTCATATCTTCTCTTCAATTGCTACCTTAACTTTTATATCACTTCTCGCTTGCTGAATATGTCAAAGCCAGATTCTGAGACACATGGTGAGTGAGGAAACACAAAGGAGGGAAGATGATATGGAATTAAGAAGGAGAATGATGCTGCAGAGGAAAAATGTGTAAAAAAAAAACTACATTAAAAAAAATGGGAAGCGTTAAATAAAAAAAAGACATATTTTCACACGTGCAATGGATCGTGGTCCATGTTGCAATATGGACAGGGATCCATGGATGGTTTATTACTTTACATAGTTTTATATATTTGTATTAAAGTAATTTACATTTTATAATTTAAGAATCATTTTAATAGTTCTTAATTTAAAAAAATTGTAGTAATAAAATCTTTAAAAAAATTGAATTTGCTACATGTCTCATCAAAAGAAATTACAGTTCAAACCTTCGTACAGACTTTTGAGATATGGTTTTCTATCTGTGCCCTAAAATGAGAACTTAATATTATCACATAAATTTCAACACCATATGATAATTAGAAATTTAAGTCGTAATCATTTTCATATATCATAAAAAAAAATTCTTATCATTTATTTGCTCGACAAACGACAATAAATGCCTCAACTTGATACTTTAAGATTTTTTTTTTGAAAAGCAGACCCAAACAACCTATTAATGATACTGAGATTACATTGATAGTAATCATTTAACTTATAAACAAAGGATACCAGCAAAAAAAGAAATAAAAAAGCAGTATGGGATTACAAAGACCTGAAAGAGGCTAAGTTATAATCCATATTGATATCTCTCAGGTATATTTCTATTTAAATTAATAAACTTGTATTCCTAAATTAGAGTAACTTACAGAATAAGAAAAACTAAATTTAAGTAGGAAAGAATCTTCCTCATCAGGAAGAGTCCCACATTTGGAAGACTTTCAGATCAAGAAGAATTGCCTCAAATAAGGACAAATCTTACAAGGAAGAGGAATTTTATTCCTCTCAGGTTTGAGTATCTCTTTCTCTATAAATACTCATCACCTCCCCTCAAATTATTCACTCTATTCTCTTAAGTTTTTATTCTCTCATTATCTCTCTATAAACTCTCTCTCTTTACCCTTTCCGACTTAGGCATCGGAGGATTTGTAGGGGAAACCTCATATCTCACCTTACTCCATTGATTGATTATTTGAATGCAGGACTCGGAGGTTTCAAAATTAAGTTATCAAGTGGTGCTGTCTGTGGGGAACTCTTGAGTCAAAACCATCATAGATCAACCGAGCTAAGCAACTCTTAAAATGGCATCTAGCCCACCACCAACTATCGACACTCAAGCCAATCCGCAAGGATCAACATTGGACACTTCCATCAATCCATCAGCCCCTACTTCTTTTATTAATCTATCAGCCCTTATCTTGCCGATGGACCCATTAGCTCTCATCCAACACGGGGGACCATCATATCAAAACCCTCTTTCTGGAGTCACACATGGATGGACAACACCTGACATAAGTTTTCCTTATTATGCTCCTTTACATCAAACTACTTGACCCATCCCATCTTTATCTTTTCCAAGTCTTCCAGGAACCCTTATAAAAAATACGCTGGATTTAAACACAGTAGCCTAAACACTCAACCTGCTTCCTACAAATAAAGAAGCAATGATCCAAAATATCCAAGCCCAGATAGCCCACATGCAACAATAACTAAAAGCCCTAATTCAAGAAAATAACCCCAAAACTGCTAATCCAGAGAATAACGCAATCATACAACCTCTGGCAACTCATAGTGCCCTCGGAAGAGACAAAGGAGCTCAGAAAGATTCGGAAGGATCAAGCATAAGTTGCCCTGCTTTAGATGACTCCCAGATAGCTCAGTAATTCAGAAAGCCCGAACTGGGCCGAGAAAGGAATACGAATGCGTCTTAAAAGGAACAATACCCTTTGTAAGCAAGATTGTCAAAATTGAGATTCCTTCTAAATTCAAGCTGCCTCAACTGGATCAATTTACTGAACGCGAGATCCAATCATCCACATCTCTTCATTCCTAACTAAAATGATGCTTCAGAATGTAAACGATGGGATCCTATGCCGCATCTTCCCCAACACACTTACCAAGACTGCTCAAAGGTGGTTTCATCAACTTCCTAAGAATTTTATTTCATCCTTTGAAGAGTTAGTTGAGAAGTTCAGAACTCGGTTCATCACCAACGTCCTACCTGCAAAGAATGTAAATGATCTCAAAATGTGTAAACAAGAGGCCTCAGAGTCACTAAGGAGTTACCGTGACAGATTTAATAAGGTCGTCATAAAGATCGAGAATTTAAGTGATGAAGTAGCCATAGAGGCTATGAAGAATGGGACACGATTAGGGAAACTCAAAGATAAGATTATGACTAAAGAGCTTACAACTTTCTCTGAAGTCATGTCTATGGCAATAAAACTGATAAAGCTTAATGAAGATAGAAGGCTAAGGTGTGATGATGATAAACCACCCTTTAAAAGGGAAGAAAGATCTGAGACAAGGAGACCTAAAGTCTAACGTCCTTATTTCAGAGGCCAAACAGGTGGATTCAGAAAAGAAATTAAAAACTATACGCCTCTGAATGCTCCAAAATCGCAAGTCCTTATGTGGATTAGAGCAAATGGGGCAGGAATACCAGTACCTAGAAGATCGAGTCCTAACAGAAGAGCAATGGTAGACAGGAGGTTCTATTGCCAATATTATCGAGAATACGAACATAGCACTGATGATTGCCAAGAATTACAAAGATCCATAGAGCAACTAATACAAAATGGCAAACTCAGAAACTTACTAATACAAATAGGAGATACCGAGACTCAAAAGACGAGAATGGTGATAAGACTTAAACAAAGAAGGCTCAGAATGAAGTGGCTGGAGTCATTAATATGATAGTAGAGAAAAGGTAGAAGCGAACTCAGAGAGAAGAAAGCCAGTGGCAAAGGTCAACTATCACATTTGGATCGGAAGACAGAGAACATGCTCGACACACCCACAATGATGCCTTGGTCGTAAGTGCATATATTTAGAATTATTTGGTCAAAAGGCTTTTGATAGATGAGGGAAGCGTTGTCAACGCACTCTCATGGAGCACCTACCAGGCTATTGGAGGCTCAATTACTGAGCTCAAAACCATAAAAAACCCCATCACTAGCTTTTGCGGAAGAACAACCCAGCCTGTGGGAGTGGTGAAATTGGAAATAAAATTTGGCAATCGAGAAACAAGAGATTCAAAAGCAGTTCGATCCTTGTTCAACATCATGGATCTTTCACTTGCTTATAACGACATTATTGGAAGATCCATCTTGTATGAGATTGATGCAGCCACGAGGATTAGAAGGCTGAACATGAAGATTCCTCTAGAAGATCGAGTCATAACCATATTCGAAGATCAGTTAATGTCTCAGTAGTGTTATCAGCTGGCTTTAAAACCTCAGCTAGAAGCTTTTCCCTTGGCATCATTAGAGACAAAAAAATAGGGTGCCAATCCAGAGCTAGTTGATCGGGTCTAAGCATTGCAAATCATAAAACAAAAGGCAGTCAGAATTGGAGGCGAGCTCGATAAAGACATCAGGAAAAACATTAGTAAAGTTCTCACTCGACACTTTAATAGCTTCGCTTCAATAACGACCAAAATTGTGGTGGTGGATCCTCAGATTGCGTCGCATAGCCTGAACATCCTACCAGGATTGAAACCAGTAATCCAGAAGAAAAGGAAGTTTGCATACGAGAGGTAGAAAGTGATTGCCGAAGAAATAAAAAATTTGTTGGACGCCAAATTCATAAGGTATGTTACACACCTGGAGTGGGTAGCTAATGTGGTGTTAGTTAAGAAAGCCAATGGGAAGTACCGAATGCGTTGACTACATGGACCTCAATAAAGCGTGCCCCAAGGACAACTATCCATTACCGACAATTGATCAATTGGTAGATTTAACAACTTGCCACTGTCTTTATAGTTTTATTCATGCTGCTCAGGGGTACCATCAGATCCCCATAAAGAAGGAAGATGAAGAGAAAATGTCATTCATTACTCATGAAGGCCTTTATTGCTACAAGGTCATGCCCTTTGGATTAAAAAATGCTCGAGTAACCTACTAAAGGTTGATGAATCATGTATTTCAAGACCAGATTGGAAAAAACATAGAAGTATACGTGGATGATATGATTGTTAAAAGTTAGACAATAGAACAGTACGCCGGGGATCTCGAGCAAACACTCACCATATTAAACAGATATCAAATCAAACTAAACCTGGACAAGTGTGTGGTCAGAGTAAAGGTAGGGAAGTTTTTGGGATTTATGATCTTGCACATAGGTATAGAGGCAAACTTAGAAAAGATGAAAGCCATTCTAAATATGAAAGCTCCCAAAACATTGAAGAAGCTTTAGAAACTCAATGGTAGAATTACAGTTCTCGGAAGATTCATCTCTTGCTCAACTAAAAAATGCTTGCCTCTATTTTGAGCTTTGAAGAGTTCTAAGAAATTTTTGAATGGAATGATGAGTGTCAGACAACAATTGAAGAAATTAAAAAATTTCTAACTTCACCACCATTTCTCAGTAAACCAGTTTCGGATGAAACCTTATACTTGTACCTCTTTATTGGCCATGAATCCATTGCCTCAGTGTTAGTCCGGGAGGAAGGAAGTCAACAAAGCCCGATCTACTATGTTAGCAAGATCCTCAAGGGTTCGGAGACCCGGTACCCTATGTTAGATAAACTTGCCATGATAGTCGTCCACACATCTAAGAAACTCTAAAAATACTTTTAAGCCCATTCCATAGTTATCAAAACTAATTTTCCCTTGTGAAAAATTCTCTAGAGGCCAGAAACTTCAGGATGACTGATCTAATGGTCAGTACAATTGGGAGAATTTGATATCAGTTATGAGCCTCGTCAGCAAATAAAAGCTTAAGCTCTAGCAGATTTTATACAAGAGATGACATTCAAAGAAGTTGTCTCCCTCTTATACCCAGAGTGGAAACTATACATAGACGGAGCATCCGAAGCTCAAGAATCCGGAGCTGGAGTCATCCTAATTGGGCTGAGCAAACTGAGAATCAATATGCTATCCAAATCAAATACAATGCCATAAATAATGTAGCTGAGTATGAAGCATTAATTATAGGACTCAGGCTAGCAATAGAAGTTAGAGCTGAACACCTCAAAGTTTATTTTGACTCCCAAAACCAGTTCAAAGGAACATACCAGGTCAAAGATCCGAGCATGGTCAAATATGTGGAAAAAGCCAAGCAACTCCTATAGAAGTTGAAGCATAAATGGGGACAATGAGAAATATTGCAAATTCCCATAAGTGAGAATTCAGAAGCAGATTTGTTAACCAAGTCAGCATCTGAAGCCAACCAGGCGTTTAAACAACTTGAGTTAACTGAGGAACTTACCAAACTAAACATCGAGGAAGAAGAAGTAATGAATCCTCATGAGGTGGCTGAGTGGATGAAGCCAATCATACAATACCTAGAACACATAATCTTACCTAAAGATAAGCTTAAGGCTCGAAAGTTGAAGATCAGAGCCGCGCATTACTCCATGTACAATGCTAAACTCTATAGAAGGTCACTATCACATCCATGGTCAAAATGTGTGTCTCTAGAAGAAGGCAACTATGTGCTCAGAGAAATCCATGAAGGAATATGTAGAGCTCATGAAGCTCAAAATTCTATGTCCAAAAGGTATTATTACAAGGCCATTACTGGCCTACCATGTCCAAGGACGCATTCCAGCTAGTTAAAAAATGCACTAAGTGTCAACAGTTTGCTCATCTTACTCATAAACCTTCCAACATTTAACATCCTATTGGAAGTCCGTGGCCTTTCACTATTTGGGGAATGGATATCCTAGGTCCGTTCCCAGTTTCTATGTCTCAGAAGAAGTCCCTAATCATGGCAATTGATCACTTTATAAAGTGGGTAGAAGCGGAAGCTGTTCCAACTATCACTGAGTCTCAGATACAACATTTCTTTTGAAAAGAAGTTATTTGCAGATTCGGCATACCTTACACTTTGATCACAGATAATGGCAAGCAATTTGATAATGAGAAGTTTAAGGCATTTTGTTCAGAGTTGGGCATCAAACTTATATTCACTTCAGTGGCCCACCCTCAAACAAATGGACGGACAGAAGTTACTAATAGAATTATTATACAAGGGCTAAAGAAGATATTGGATGAAAAGAAGGGAAACTGAGTAGAAGAGCTTAACAATGTCATCTGGGCATATAGAACAACACCCGGAGGCTCAATAGGAGAAACACCCTTTAGATTAACATAAGAAATGTATGCAGTTATCCCTGTGGAAATTGGATCATAAAGCTACCGAGTCTCTGGAGAGTTGGATCCAGATGTCAACAATCTCAATGCTCATATTTTCTTAGACTTACTGGAGGAAAGAAGAGAGCTAGCATATGTAGTCTCGGAAGCACAGAGGCGGAGAATATCCGAATATTAAAACAAACATGTCCGACTAAGACAATTCAAAGTTAGAGACTTCATGTTGAGGAGAGTAAACATCGACAAAGGTAGTTTTGGAACTGGAAAGCTCGAACCTAATTGGGAAGGCTCATATCAAGTCACTGAAAAATCCACAAAGGGTGCATACAAGATAAAAGATATGAAAGAAAAAGAATTGCCTCGATATTAGAACTCAGATAGCCTTAGAAAATACTATTAGTAAAAGAAATTGTACTTAAAAAAAAAAAAAAAAAAGAGATAACCTCTAATAAAGTAGCACCATTTCATTCATTCTTCATTGTTTTTACAAAAAAAAAAAAGGAAATCTAAGTATTTACATTAGCCTTAAACTCAGAAGGCACCGAGCTAGCTTCAGTTAAAACATTGGCATCCTTTAAAATGGGAGTCTCGGGCACCACGGAGATAGCAGCAGCAAGGCCCGTTCCAGCTAAGGACCCTTCTTTAGAATGATGAGGATCCCTCAAATGTTCAAAAATAGACCCCTCGATAGTGGTCGGCTTCTTGGAGACTCTTGGGCGTTCTCGGTGCTTCTTGGCAGCTCTACTAACAACATCATTAGCAGCAGCCAACTTAGCCAAGTCTGTCGAGGTTATCTTGTCACACTCGAAAAAGTCCAGATCAGGACGTTGAGCAAGCAGGATCCTCTTAAGCTCATATTTGTATGCCTTAAAGAACCCGGACACTATATTTCGATAGGATCTCAGGTCATCCTTTGGCCTTCCTTT
The DNA here is from genome assembly GCA_949671775.1 of Mallotus repandus. Taxonomy (NCBI): domain Eukaryota; kingdom Viridiplantae; phylum Streptophyta; class Magnoliopsida; order Malpighiales; family Euphorbiaceae; genus Mallotus; species Mallotus repandus. Next base: position 5,016 of record CATIWM010129192.1, on the reverse strand, counting down.
TCTTTCTCCAACTTTTCCTTCAGTACGACAAGCTCGGAATCTTACTCTTTTATCTTCTCAGTATGTTGCTCCTGAGTATGTTGGAGATCTCGGATCCTTTTATCGCGACACTACACCTCAGACTTGGCTTCGTTAAACTGTGCCTTTATAAGTTCCAAGGCACGAGTTGCTGCACCCAGCTTTTTTTCATAGTGTCCGGCAATGGTGCCCACCTCAGCATCTTTGAAGTTGCACTCACTTTGAAGGATGAAATGCTCATCCTTAGCCAGTAACATGCCCTGGGCCATCTACAAGTAAAATAGGAAGCATTATGTTGACCTTAGCAATAATCAATCTTGATTTTGATCTTAAAAAACTTGATTTTAAGCATTTAACATGTTTGATTAAGTGTGTATAAGCTAGGACTATAATGGAAATCAAAATGAAGATAAGCGTGCTTTCGGGCTAAATCGACTTCGGGATTCCAAGAAGATTTTAGAAGTCTTGGACTTTTTAAATGAGAAAGTTGTCTCCTTAACATTTTAAGTAGACATCACAAGCTTTCCAAATTAATCTTACTTGTCAAAATATGAATTCATTTGGGTCTAGAAATCTTCAGTTAAAATCAGCATATGCAATTTTCATTTCAATATGAGCATCTCTTAGTATTTCAACTATATCTTAGTCCAATTGAAGTGATTCAAAATGATATGGAAATCTAAGACAAACACTACAACTTTTATGAAAAAAGATAAGGCTGATTCATTCTTATTCAATATCAAAAAGTCATGATCCCGACCGGGACCATGCAAGTCCCGACCGGGATCAAAATTGTAACAAATTGAAGAATTTATCCATAACATATCTCGGGCTGATGTCCTGACCCGGAAAAGTGTGATCTCGATAGGGATCAGGTCATTCACGACTAGGATCAAGGCTGTCTTCAAAGATAACTGCTATAACGGACATATTTTTGAATATCCCGACCGGGATAAGGTTGATCATGACCGGGACCAGTGTTTATACAGGCTAAAAGTCCAAAATTTCATCCAAATGAAGTTTTAATTTGTTGGAAACAAAATTATTATTTCTAACAGCTATAATTAGATTTCTCAACTATAAATGCAACATCTAAAGATCATTTAGAGGTTAAGAAACTTATTGCTTAAATATACATTCTCAAGCATTCAATTAAAGCTCAAAAAATTCTCTTTAATTCATTCTTATTTGATAAACTCTTGTGAGAGTTTGGTGAGTGTTAGAATAAAAATTTTTATTCTTTTATTTTCTGGGGTTAAAGAAAAGGGAAGTGAGGTTCTATTCTAAAGGAATTGGTTTAAGTGTTTGACCATCAAAACACTTGGGAATTTGGTTTTAGTGTAAGCCTTCAAAACACTTGTGAATCGATTTTTGAGTGTGCCTTGAAAACTCAAGTTGTAAGGTTTGAGTTAAGCCTAAAACTCAAGTTGTAAAAATCAATCTAAGGGAATAGATTGTGGTGATTCAAAATCCTAACTTGGGGATAAGTTAGGTGGAGACGTAGGATTGTTGAGAATTCAAACTCCTTAAATTCTTGTGTTCATCATTTTTCCTTCTCAATATTCTTTCATTTTGCTTATTTGTTTTTAAGTTTTGATTTTTGTTCGATAGCCCTATTCACCCCCCCCCTCTAGGGCATTTTCATTTGGTATTAGAGCTTGAATTCTAGGTACTTCATTGCTAGAATACAAGACCATAGGGAGTGAAAACATCTCTTCTCTTAGACCATTCTTTGATGGCAGTGATTATCCTCATTGGAAGTTCAAAATGAAGCTCTATCTTGATTATGACTCCATCAAACTTTGGGACATTGTCCAAAAAGGTTGGGAATCATCCAAAACTATAATTGATGGTGTGATTACTATAATTCTAAGAGATGATTGGAAAGCCATTCAACAAGAAGGGAATTATAAAAATTGCACTTCGGCCAAGGAAATGTGGGAAACCTTGGAAAATCATTATGACGGAATTGTTCAAGTGAGAAGCAAGAAGGTTCAACTCCACATGTATGAGTATGAACTATTCAAGATGAAGCCTCAAGAATCAATCACCGAAATGGCAAATCGCCTTAATGCTCTTGTCACCACCCTCAAGAAACTTGGCAAACATTTCACCAAGGAGGAAGTAAACAACAAGATTCTAAGAATCCTACCTAAGAAGGATTGGGAATCTCGAGTTATTTCCATTGAGGAAGCTCAAGATCTTGCCACTCTTTCAACCGGTATGCTTATTCTAAAGCTTCTAACCCATGAGCTTACAATAAAGCAAAGAGGTGAAGAGCAAGAGGAGAAGGAAGAAAAGAAAAAGAGCATAGCACTAAAGGCTTCATAAGAAGAAAGTGAAGAAAAAAATAATGAAGGTTCTAGTGATGAAGATGATGAAGTTGCCATGCTCACTAGAAGTTTCAAAAAGTTCTTGAGAAAGAAACATACCTTAATAACAAGAGACTTCAATAAAAAGTATGAAGGAGATGGTAAGAAGAAAATAAAAGAAGTTACTTGTTATGAATGCAAGAAACTGGGTCACATCCAAAGTGAGTGCCCCAAACTCAAATTCAAGAACAAAGGAGCAAAGGATAGAAAGAAGGCCTTCAAAGCTACTTGGGATGACTCCTCTAAATCTGAAAAGGAAGATGAACAAGAAGAAATGGCCAACCTTTGCTTCATGGCTCTTGAAGATGAGAAAAAGGTACCATCTATTTCTAAATCATCTTGTAATTATTATGAATATTGTAATGATAATGATGATGATGATGGGAGCTCTATTTTGAGCAAAATCATGCATAAATATACTAGCTTACTTGCTAGGAAAAAGTGTTACAAGTATAAGTTTACTAGCTTATCTGAGGAATTCGAAAACTTGAAAAATAATTTTTCTAAACTTGTTAAAAAAATGAAAAACTTATAAATGATGAAAATCATAAACTTTCTAAAGAAGTCTTAGAGTTAAAGAATTCCATTTCTAAATTTCAAAAGTGAAAAGAGACTTTAGATAGTCTTCTTGAATCTCAAAAATTTCATGGAGATACTTATGGAATTGGATACAAAAATGGAATGACTCTCTCATCACCATCACACATTAATTTTGTTAAAGCATCACATGATTCTATTGCATCTACATCTAAAAATGAGACTCAAGCCTTTAAAGCTAAGAGGTCTCATGTGTCGAACCATGAGGGAAAGTTCAATGAGACTCAACCTTCATTGACACAAAGAGGTAAGGCTCAAACTAGAGCACCTCAACCAAAGCATGCTTATATGTACACTAGACATAATCATAATAGGCATGCTACATAACACAATGCACATAAACATGTTGCATAAACCTATCAAAATACACATTATCATTGTCAATGTATGTCTCACACAATGACTCAAAAGAGTTATAGAAAGAATTCACCACCTCAACACATAAGGCATGTTTCACACATTAGAAAAGCATATCATCCTAGGAGAAATAAATTTGCGAGTTGAGTGTTTTTATTATATGACCAAAGGTTACTTTAGCAATGTGTGTTTCTATAGAAGATTGCACTTAAACGTGCTTCGTTTGGATTACCTTGAGACTAACCAACCTAGGCCAAGAAAGGTTTAGGTTCAAAAGAATGTGTAAATTACATTTTGTAGGTATGCTTAAAGTCCACAAGAACAAAAGGTAGTTGGTATCTTGATAGTGGATGTTCAAGATATATGACCGGAGACAATGAGTAATTCAACAATCTTGATGCTAAGGATGGAGGACATGTTACCTTTAGAGACAATACAAAAGGAAAGTTTATTGGAATTGGAGAAATTGGTAATTCTCAATCCTTATCTATACATCATGTATTGCTTGTTGAAGGTCTTAAACATAATTTGCTTAGTATAGGTCAATTATGTGATATGGAAAATAAAGTCACTTTCTATCCTAAGAATTGCTTTTTTAGTAGTCTTGATGAAGATAAAGTAATTTTTAGTGGTGAAAGAGTTGATAATGTCTATGTTATTGATTTAAATAAAATTAATAACAAGAATATTAAATGTTTGATGGCTATTTCCCATGACACATAGACATGGCATAGAAGGTTAGGACATGCAGATTTTGAGCTATTAAATGATCTTTGTACGCATGAACTTGTTATTGGTTTACCAAAACTTGAGTTCACTAAGGATAAGCCTTACGATGCTTGTCAAAAGGGAAAACAATCCAAGTCTTCATTTAAACTTAAAAATGTTGTGTCAACCTCTAGACCACTTGAACTTATACATATGGATTTATTTGGTCCAACTAGAATTGCTAGTCTCGGTGGAATGCACTATGCATATGTATTGGTTTATGACTACTCTAGATTTACTTGGGTGTGTTTTCTTGCTTATAAGAATGATGCTTTTAAAGATTTTGAAAATTTTGCAAAAAGAGTTCAAAAAGAAAAAGGTTTTTGTATTTCTTCAATTAGAAGTGATCATGGAACCGAATTTGAAAATGAAATTTTCAAAATCTTTTGTAATGAAAATGGCACTTCACATACGTTTTCATCTCCTAGAACTCCTCAACAAAATGGGGTAGTTGAAAGGGAAAATAGAATTCTTGTGGAAATGGCTAGAACAAATGCTTCATGAGTATAATTTGCCTTTATACTTTTGGGCAGAAGCCGTTAACACATCTTACTATATTTCAAATAGAGTTTTCAAAAGACCAATTTTAAATAAAACTTCTTATGAGCTTTGAAACAATAGAAAACCAAAATCTCATATCTAAGAGTGTTCGGATGCAAGTGCTTTATGTTAAACACCAAGGATAATCTTGAAAAATTTGACTCTAAAGCCGATGAAGGAATTTTCATAGGGTACTCCTCCTCTAGCAAAGCATATAGAGTATTTAATAAAAGAACTTTGGTTGTTGAAGAATCTATGCATGTTGTTTTTGATGAATCAAACTCACTTGATCCTAGAAAGGATTTTTGTAGTATTGATGATGATGTAGGTGAACTTGTGGATACAAATGCTCAAGAAGAAAATG
>CATIWM010129114.1:0-22689 GCA_949671775.1 Mallotus repandus | reverse complement strand
AGTGTTAGTGGAGATTGTAGAGACAAGAAATAAACCAAAAGGAAACCAAACATATACCAAAAGTATACTCTTATACTTGTTAGTAGAATCAAGTTAGTTCAAGCTTTTTGGGTCATAAGAGAGGTGCTTGGAACCATACTTGATTGAAGGCAAGAAGATGATTGGAGGGCTTTGGTGTTTCAAGCTAGAGGCCATACATTTGGTTGACTTAGCATTGATTTAAGAGACCAATCCATTATAGTATATTACTTTTGGTCTACATCAAACTCTTAGGAAATTGTAAGTATTCTACCAATATGATTTTCTAAGTTTTATAGTTATACATGTTGATGTATGTTAGCTATGTGTTTAAATGCAAAATGGATCTTGGGAGTGGAAATTCTTCATGTGATGAAGGGTTATGAGAAAGTAAAATTTTGACATTTACTCTACTTAGGTTAGTTGTCACCACACTATACTTAAGCCTAAGTAGCATAACTGATTTCCTTCAGTTTTGAGGTAGAAATTCTCACGGTCCCTCCTCATAATTGTCAAGATGTTCACAAATCTTTACAGCCTTTCTAATGGCTAGATCGAAGCTTCAACGACTTTTTTTTAAGGCTCACGATTGTGAGAATCCTTCTCATGCTTGTAAGGACTCCTTTATCTGCAAAAGCTATTTTATGCATTAAATGAAGATGAAGAAGCTTGGAGCCCTTGGTGCACATCTTCAATAGTTAGTTTTTAGTCCTAACACTATAAATGCCTTTTAAATTTCATATTTAAGAGGTTAGAGAGTTAGCTGAGCAAATTATTCAGTGAATTTATTAAGCATTCAAAGACTTTATAATTTGTTATTTAAATTGTATTCAGAATAATGACTCCACAAGTCCTATAAATTTTTAAAAATTGCAATTAAGTCCTAAATTTTTTTAATTGGGTCCTAAAAGCTTTTAAATGATATCACGTTAGTCCAATTCTATTATGTCAAACGGAATGGACCGATGTGGATAATTTTTACCTTTTAGCCGTTGCCACATATTGGACGAATTACTTGCTCCCTTCATCTTCTCCTTCCTCTTCGCCATTTTCACCTAACAAACAATCATAAAAAGAAAAAAAGTTTATCATCAAATGCATGTTTCTTCTAGCTGAATATAAGGTAGGTAACTAGTCAAGTTCTAGTAGTTATCATTTCCTCATCGAAAATAACTAAATAGGCCTTAAAAATCCAATAAACCAATTTCCTCGAGAGACCCTTTTTTCTTACTCCAAATATTATACTTTATAACCGTTCTAATATTATATTTGCTCCATATGGTGATTATTGGGGACAAATGAAGAAAATTGCAGTAGAACAACTTCTTAGTTCTAAGTGTGTGCAGTCATTCAAATCTGCTAGGGAAGAGGAAGTCTTAAATTTCATCAAATTGGTTTATTCAAAAGTTAGACAACTAGTAAATCTTAGTGAGATGTTGTTATCTTTAAATTACAACATTACTTCAGTAACATCACTTGGAAAAGAATCACTAGAAACATGAACAAATCATAAGAGTTATCGCAGATGTTATTAAAGTATTAGGAGGTTTCAATATTGTTGATGCTTTTCCCTCTTTTAAATTACTTCATGTGATCACTGGTGTGAGTTTTAACATCCGCAGGATTCATCGATGAGCATATGAGATTCTTGAAGAAATTTTAAGTGAACATAAAGCCAGCAAAACAATAGTATCTGGGTCCAAGAAAAAAGCCAATATCGTTCTTGATGTTCTTTTATAAATTGAGGATCGTCAAAACCTTAAATTGTCCTTAACAATAGATAATATCTAAGCTATGACTTTGGTTTAGTTTGAAAACTAAGTTTCACATATACCACCCTTTAATCAGTACTTATAAGTAATTACAGACAACATGGATTTTTGAGGTTTGATTGGGTTTATTGGTTGGGTTTTGGTAAAAATTGAAGTGGGTTAATCCTTAATTGAGGTTTTATGAAGGCATTAGTAAAGTGCAATGTGAGTGATACTGAAGAAGCAAATAGTGAAATGATGTAAAAGCTTCATTCTTTATTTAGGACAACATAGTGTTCTTCTTCTTCAATGAGAACCATGAGGATTTATATAGTAGAGCTTGTGGAACAAAGACTAATGGGGGTGATAGCAGTGATAATGAGGCAGAAAGCAATGTAAATGAAAGTGGGAGCAACTTACCTAGGACAAGAGTGAATTCTTCGATAGAGAAGAAATAGGGGATCAAACAATGAACTTAAGGAGGATAAAAATGGGGATGATGACATGAAATAGGAGGTGTGAGTTGGTTGTATGCGTGTCTAAAGTTGGTGGGGTCCAAATAACACATAAGTAAATTTTGTTTTATTTATTAAAAAAAGGACTAATGTAATAACATTTAAAAGCTTTTAGAATTCAATTAAAAAAAATTAGGGCTTGATTGCAATTTCTGAAAAATTATAGGACTTGTGGAGTCTTTATCCCAATTTTATTCTCTTTTGTATTCAACTCTTATGAGAGTTAGTGAGTATTAAGTAATAGGACTTTCTTTCACACTTTCTTGGTGTTAAAAGTGGGTAATGAAGATCTAAATCAAGAAGGTTGAAGTGTTAGTCTTTGAAAACCACTTATGTTGTAAGATTTGAAGAATGAGCCTCGAAAACTCTTGAGTTGTTTGCAAGGTTTAAGTATTAACCTTTAGAAAACACTTAGAATGTAAGGTTTAAAGAGTAAGACTATAAAACTCTTGGTTGTGTAATTATAAGGTTTGGTGTTTAGCTATCAAAAACACCTCCGTAATAATCATTTGGAATAAGATTAGGGTGTTTCGAAATCCTTTAAGCTCCTAAATGCTCCAATCACCTTATAATTATTCTTTGTCAACATAGGAAAGCATATTAAGCATATCTAATAAATATGAAATCCTAACTAAAAAACTTAATGTCAAATCAAATTCTAATTAATCCTAACTATAAACAAATTAAAAAATTAAAATTAAAATTTTAGAATATATAATTTTTTGAATTTTTTACTAAAAATTAAATTAAAAAGATAAATTAATTTAAAATTCAAAATTGAAAAATTAAGTTGTATATGTTCAACTTTTTAATTGTGATTAATAGTACTCCTATATATAATTAAATAAATATGAATGTAGTTCTAAAAATTATTAAATTTAATTTTTAGTTTTTATTTTTACATACATAAATATTAAGAGATATAAAAAACATATTTAAGTAAGAGTACGAGATTGAAAACATCAAATTTTTAAGTATATATAAATCACAAAACATTATTTTTTATATTTTTGTTTTTAAATTTTGTTCAATTTAAATCATGTGTTCACCTTAAGAGAATAATGAAAAGAATTAGAAAAAAAAATGCCTTATACATTTTTAAATCTAACATAAATCAAATTTTAAAATTAATTTATAAAATATTTTAGTGAATTAGTTAAAAAAATTTAAACTAAATTGAATTTTATTAAAAAATTATTTTGGGTTAATTGATCGCATTTGTTAAGTTGATTGAAAATTTGGTCAGAAAATTAGTTTATGAACTTATTGTCTTGGCACTTATTGTCTAATTTTATTTTATTATTATTTTTTGGTTAGGAAATGAGGTTTGATGTGTGGTGAATTGAAATGTTCCTTTCACACTTACCCGCTAGACCATTAACGTAGAGACAGTGCCCTAAAAATTCTGTTTGAAGTAAAATCACGTATAATAATTTTAAAATTCAATTAATTAAGGTCTAAAATGTCTTATATTTTAATTAGCATTTGCCTTGGGTGGGCAGATCCTTCTACCGAACCAAAAAGCTTTGAGAACAAAGTTCTTTCTAGCTGTGAATAGTGGTTTTGTCTTCGTGAAATAGTGTTTTCAGAGAGGGGGTGGGGGAGGGGCGTAGCTGGTTCTTTAGCCAGCAATCACCTCCTCACTATCTTTTTCTTCTCATCTATTTTATTTTATTTTATCTAGATTTAATAATGCTTAGTAATATATTTATAATTATGTTAGTCTATCTTTATGGTTTGTTGAGTTTTTTTGTACAGTTATTATTATAAAATTGTTGCTTTTTTGTTGGTCTTGAAAGAAAGATGTTCTCAAATTGTTAGTGTCTCTTTGAGGTTGAGCCTTTGTATTCTCCAATAAAACAAGCTTTCCACTCCCTAAAGTTGAGAATTAAAAGCATTAAATCACTGTCAAAGTGTTTTAGTGAAATTGCTCGAAAGGTCTCGTAATCATTGTCTTTTTAAACTTATTGATGGGAAGAAGAGTTCAAAACACTCAATCCTGGGCATTTTCTTGTCAAAATCATGGCAGCCAATGGTCGAGAAATTGTTGTGTTGCTGTGGAAAATTACTGAGATTTTTGAAGATAACCATTTGTAATAGACTACAATTTAAGTTGATGTATTGGATCAATTATGTTTATGAGCCAAATAAGTATTTCTATCTTATGATCTTTTTTTTTTTTGAAGAAATCTTATAATCTTTTTTTTTTGTTGATCTATTGAATATATAAAATGGGCTCTTGCTACGATACAAATATTTGTATCTATATAAATGAAATTAGAATTATTGGATTTATTTTTATTTAATTATAACCATTGATCATTTTTATGTACCAATACCTATAGAATATATCAATGGTTATAATTAGATTAGTAGTAATATAACTGTTCTAATTGCATATGTGTTTGTATTGGAGAACGACTTTATAAAATGTTGTTTCAAAAAAAAAAATTATATTTTATAAATAGGCAAAACCCACATCCAGACCTCTAAACTTTTCACATTTTTAGCTTTAGATCCCTCAAGTTTCATTTTGTATATCTAAACCCTCATTCTTCATGGGTTGAAATTTTTAAATCTTTATGTCAATTTTTTAACAAAATTATTTTTTTTGGTCCCTAAAATTTTAAATTTATAACATCCATACTTTTTTACTATTTTAATACTTATCACTTTTAAAATTTTTTACTGATAAAAATAAATTTACTTATTTTAATTTTTAATGTTTTACATTAAAAATATAAAATATAAGTTTCTATATAAAATAAATTTTCATATCTTAAATTTTAAATATAAATTAATAAATACATATTTAAATAATTTTAAATTCTAAAACTAAATAAATAATTAATATTAAGATATAAAAAATATTGTAATAATACTATTATTTTTCACAATGTTTTGAATTATATAAGTCTTCTTTTCAATAAAATTTATATTATTTAGAATAAAATATTATGATTTAAAGAATACCATAATTAAAAGGCATTATAATAAAAATATTTTTATATTCTTTAAAATCTTATAGAAAAAATAAAACAATAAAGGTATTAAAAATATAAATTTTAATTTTAATTAATTATAAAACATGTTTTACCATAATATCTTTTAATTATAATGTTCTTTTTCATCATAATATTTTATTCTAAACAATATAAATTTTATTGAAAATAAAACTTGTATGATTTAAAATATTATGAAAAACAGTAGTATTATTATAATCTTTTCTATATCTTAACATTAAAATGCTTATTTATTTTTAAAATTTAAAATTATTTAAATTTATATATATTTATTTTTATTTTTATTAAAATATTAAATTTATTTTATATAAAAAATATTTATATTTTTCAATTTAAATATTAAAAATTAAAATAAATAAAATTATTTTTTATGAAAAATTTTAAAAGTGATATAAGTATTAAAAAAAGTAAAAAAATTGCATGAATTTTAAAAATATAAAAATTTAAGGATTAAAATAAAATAATTTGTGTTAAAAAATTGACTAAAGGGTTTTAAAAATTTTCAATCCATGAAGTACGAGAGTCTAGATATATAAAACAAAACTTAAGGGGTCTGAGGCTGAAAATATGAAAAGTTCAGGGATCTCAGTATAAATGTTGCCTTTATAAATATAATAATCTTAAAATTAAATTATTTAAATTATTCGGTGTACTGTTGGTATGTAGTGAGAGCATTCCAGAAACACACGCACCCATGTGACCACCTTAGTCGAATCTCTGCCGTCCAATCTCCATACCACAATCTCCACCGTCTAATTTCAAAATCCTCCTTCCCCCCAAAAATTTCAAATTCAAAAACTCCTGACCGTTGGCTCTCTGGCCCCACATTTCTAGGACTCCGTTTGGCCTTCATCACTTTTCCTTTTTTATATGAATCTCATATCCTTCTCTTCTCTGTTTCGTCTTCACCCAATACCCATAGACACCATCTCTGTGTCTTTTTTCTCTTTATTCAAAACAAATCCTAACTTTTCTCTCTTCGAAAAAAAAAAAAAAAAAAACAATGGCTGAGACCACCAATACGGTGCCGTTGACGACGAGCAACAACGCCAACAAGAAAACTATAGAAGAAACCTACCAGAAGAAGAGCCAACTCGAGCACATCCTTCTCCGACCAGACACATACATCGGCTCCATCGAGAAACACACCCAAACACTCTGGGTCTACGAGGACGAAAAAATGGTGAACCGCAGCGTCACCTACGTGCCAGGGCTGTACAAGATCTTCGACGAAATATTGGTGAACGCGGCTGATAACAAGCAGAGGGATCCATCAATGGACGCTCTGAAAGTGGTAATAGATGTAGAGAACAATTTGATTAGCGTGTACAACAATGGAGATGGAGTTCCTGTTGAGATACACAAAGAGGAAGGCGTTTATGTGCCGGAGCTGATATTTGGTCATCTGTTGACCAGCAGTAATTATGATGATAGTGTGAAGAAAACTACTGGTGGTAGAAATGGTTATGGAGCTAAGCTTACTAATATTTTTTCCACCGAATTTGTTATCGAGACTGCTGATGGTAAAAGACAAAAGAAGTATAAGCAGGTATACTTTTTTTTTTTTAGTGTTTATCGTTAATTAGAGTTCGGTTTTGCAGTGAAATGAATTTTTGAGGTTGATTTGGTAATTAGGGTTTAGTGTCGATTTAATTTAGTTTGAATTTGATTCTACATTTGGTCTGTGTACACTGTCGATTTTGAGTTTTGGAGTTTAATTTGTGCGATTGGTGTTTAGAGAGGCAAAATTGTTACTATAGAATCAGGTTTTAGGTTTTTGATTTGGTTTTTGCGATTTAAGTATGTTAGGAATCTTTTCTCATGTTAATTGGTTCTGGTTTATGTGTTACAATTTTTGTTTGTTATCTGTGGAATAAATCTCAAATTTTTGGGGTTTAACTTGTGCCATTGTTGTGTAGATGGGAAAATTTTTCCTGCAGTTTAAGAAACAGTAGTGTAAGACTGAGGAATGCTTAAATTTATTATAGCATTTGACTCATTCTATACTTTGGTTATGCTGATTTTGAACTGAAGGCTTTTGCTGAAATGACATTTCAAGATTGGTTTTGGGTTAAAGTTATCTAACTTAGGCCTTTGGTATAGTTAAAAATCTTTTTATTTTTAAATGGTTTTCTCTGTTAAGGATTTTGCTTCAGCTTCATTTCTGGTGTATATGTTTAATTCGTGTTATTGTTCTGTTGGTAGGAAGCAAATTGTTAGTTTGTGGGCTTTGACTTATTTATGTAAGTTGGTTATGGTGATTTTTCAAGGTTTTCTCTAACAACATGGGGAAGAAGTCTGCTCCATGTATAACAAAGTGCAAGGAGGGCGAGAATTGGACAAAGGTTTCATATAAGCCCGATTTAGCAAAATTCAACATGCAAATGCTGGAAGATGATGTGGTTGCACTGATGAGAAAGCGTGTGATTGACATGGCCGGCTGTCTTGGAAAGACTGTAAAAGTTGAGCTTAATGGGAAGCGGGTTCCTATCAAATCCTTTCAGGATTATGTTAAATTGTACCTTGATTCTGGCTCAGAATCTGCATCAGATACCCCTAAAAGGTTATTTTTCTATGAACTATTTGCTCGAACATGTGGAGTTTCTATATTTTAAGCAATGTGCTTACCCCGTGTTATATAATTGTTTGTACCAGCTTCTACCAAAAAGTGGGTGAGAGGTGGGAGATATGTGTAAGTACTACTGAGGGGCAGTTCCAACAGGTAAGTGGGATACGGGTTCCAAACATAGATTAAGTACGGAGTTAGTACATTTTATATGCTTATAACATAGTGTTTTGGTCTTATAACAGGTCAGCTTTGTCAACTCGATTGCAACAATTAAAGGTGGAACTCATGTTGATTATATTACTAGTCAGATCACTAACTATGTGGTGGGAATTGTCAATAAAAAGAACAAGAATGCCAATATCAAAGCTCACAATGTGAAGAACTATCTGTGGGTTTTTGTCAATGTACTCATTGATAATCCTGCTTTTGACTCTCAAACCAAGGAAACTTTGACTCTTCGCCAGAGCAATTTCGGTTCTAAATGCGAACTTCCTGAAGACTTTCTGAAGAAAGGTCTTGTAGATAAATTATTTGGTTTTATCTAAGATCTAAATTATTTACAAATTTATGAATTTTCTGTTTCTATTTAATAACATTGCAGTAGCAAAGTCTGATATCGTGGATAATCTACTCTCATGGGCAAAGTTCAAGAATGATAAAGAGCTTAAGAAATCTGATGGAACAAAGAGAGGCAGGGTTAATATTCCAAAGCTGGAGGATGCTAACGAGGCTGGAACGAAAAATTCCCACAAATGTACATTAATTTTGACGGAAGGAGATTCAGCAAAGGCTCTTGCAGTAAGTTGTTATCTACAATGCCGTCCATTTAAACAGCAATAAGCTCGTTTTTAATGTCTCCTGGAATATACAGGTATCTGGTTTAGGTGCACTGCCTCAAGAGGATCGTGACTTCTATGGGGTGTTCCCATTGAGAGGTAAACTATTAAATGTACGGGAAGCCACTGTGAAACAGCTGAATGAGAATAAGGAAATCGAGAGCATCAAGAAGATCCTTGGATTACAGCAAAATAAGCAGTACGAGGATGTTAAGCCTTTAAGATATGGTCATCTTATGATAATGACTGATCAGGTTATGTTTTTTACATTGTGTTTCTATGTCCACGATTTGATAATTCTCACAGCTGAGGCTTTCTAACAGGAGTTCCATTTATACAGGACTATGATGGTTCCCACATTAAGGGCTTGCTGATCAACTTCATTTATTATTTCTGGCCGTCTTTGCTGAAAATTCCCTCATTCTTACTTGAGTTTATAACTCCTATTGTGAAGGTCGACAAACTTCTAATCAGTTTATCGCTTAGAATATTTGCTACCATGATTATTTACAATATTTTGTCCTCCATTTGACACAGGCAACTCATTCCAGTGGCAAAGTTTTATCGTTTTACACCATGCCTGAGTACTATTCATGGAAGGAAAGTTTGAATGGGAATGCCAGTGGTTGGACAATCAAGTATTATAAGGTTTAATTTTATTAGAAGAAAGCAACTGGGGCTTTTTTTTTTTCAATCATTTTATCTGCTATGTAACAATGTTGTTATTCTGTGTTTTAGTAACTAAGTTTCTGATCTGACAGGGGTTAGGAACAAATGCAAAAAGTGAAGGAATGGGATATTTCAGACAAATGGAGAAGCATAGAAAAGATTTTGTTTGGATAGATGAGGAAGATGGGAATTCTATAGAGCTTGCATTCAGTAAGAAGAAGATTGATGAAAGAAAAAACTGGCTTCGACGATTTCGGGTGAGAAGTCCTATTCTTTTGCAGTTGTATTCTTTTCTTCTCTTTTTCTTCTTGTACCTTCTCGGAAAATGCCTAAGGTTTAATGGAGCCTAATCATCATCTCGATTTTTGCAGCCTGGAACTCACCTTGAACAGGAACACAAGCATATAAAATACAGTGAATTTATCAACAAGGAGCTTATTTTGTTTTCTGTGGCGGATCTTCAAAGATCTATTCCTTCAATGGTTGATGGCCTAAAGCCAGCTCAAAGGAAGATCCTTTTTGTTTGTTTCAAGAGGAACTTGGTGAAGGAAATCAAAGTTGCGCAATTACATGGTTCTGTATCCGAGAAGTCTGCTTACCACCATGGTGAGCAAAGTCTTCAAGCTACAATCATTGGCATGGCACAGAATTTTGTTGGTAGCAATAATATCAATCTTCTTGCACCAAAAGGGCAATTTGGTACTCGTTGCTTGGTAAGAAAACCATTTTCATTTGCTAGGACTTAAGCGAGTTCACTTCTTCCTTTCAATAATATGAAGATGACATTTGGTATATATTAATGATCTCTTTTATTTGAACTTGCTCTTTTAAGGGAGGCAAAGATCATGCAAGTGCAAGGTACATTTATACTTGTCTTTCCCCTATTACAAGGTCCCTGTTCCCCAAGGACGATGACAACATTCTTGACTACTTAGAAGAAGATGGCCTTTCTATCGAACCCACTTGGTAAATTTTTCTCATATATTATGTAGTTCCATGTCAATTCAGGATGTCAAAGTGGAAAAGTTACTTAAACATGTTTCACTTTTTAGGTATGCCCCAGTCATACCACTGGTTCTTGTGAACGGTTGCGAAGGAATTGGAACTGGGTGGAGCACTTTCATCCCCAATTACAACCCAAGAGATATTATTGCAAACTTGAGACGCTTGTTGAATGGTGACAGGATGGAGCCTATGCATCCTTGGTACAGAGGTTTTAAAGGAACAATTGAAAGAAGTGCTACGAAGGAAGGTGGGGTTAGCTATGCTGTGAATGGACTTATTGAAGAAGTGAATGAGACAACACTTCGGATCACAGAATTGCCAATTCGTAGGTGGACTGATGACTACAAGGATTTTTTGAATTCTATCATAGAAGGTGCTAAAGATGAGAAGGGAAACTCACCCAAGGATGCCTTTATCAAGGTAAATGCATGGCCAGCAAAAGTGCGTTTTGTAGTGATTCTAGATTTTCTCATGCTCAACATTCTGTTTGCAGGATTTCAAGAAGTACGGAGATGATGTATCTGTATGTTTTGAAGTCTTCCTGTCAGAGGATAAGATGAAAGAAGCCAGAGATGAAGGTCTGCTGAAGAAATTTAAACTAGCTACTACAATTAGCACAAGTAACATGCACCTCTTTAATGAAGAAGGCGTGATTAAGAAATACAACAGCCCTGAAGAAAGTATGATTCAGATTCTGCGAATCAGTTTTTGCCTTTTAAATTACAGTATATATTATGCTGTTATGTTATTTACTTTGAATATTTTAATCTGCAGTTCTTGAAGAGTTTTTCCAACTGAGGTTCAAATGTTATGAGAAAAGGAAGGTAAGTTTGGGTTGTAGAAATTTCCGGCAGTGTCAACCTTTTATTGCCACTTTCTGTTGTTGTGTTTGACTATAGTCATATTCCTCTAATGGATGCAGAACTTAAAACTAGTGAATCTTGAAAAGGAGTTGCTGATGTTGGAAAACAAGGTGAGATTTATCCTCGGGGTTGTGACGGGGGAAATTATTGTGAACAACAGGAAGAGAGCTGATCTGTTCTTGGAGCTACAACAGAAGGGATTCACTCCTTTTCCAAAGAACAAACCTGTTCAAGCTGTGGTTGCTGGGGCAGATGATGACACAGAAGATTCAGAGAACACAGATGAAGTGCAAGAGACTGCAAGTGCCAGTGTTGTACAGCCTAGTAATTATGAGTATTTGCTGTCTATGCCCATTGGAACCTTGACCCTTGAGAAGGTTCAGAAATTATGCAACGAAAAAGATAAAATCAATGAGGAACTTGAAAATTTGAAAAGGAATACTCCCAAGGATTTGTGGTTGAAAGACCTTGAAGCTTTTGAGATGCAATATGAAGTAAGGACAAGATAACATTTTGTTTACTTGTTTTTGTTATCTCCTGCCAATTTTTCCATCTCACAATGCTGTGTTAATCAAGCATGTTTTTCTCTTTTCCTAATGTTTGGTTATTAATTCAGAAAATGGAAGCTGAAGACATGGAGGAAACGCAGGCGTTACAAAGTGATGGTCAAGGTAATTCAAGGTTTTATCGTCAAGTTCCAAAAAATCCAAGGAAGAACAATAGTAAAGCCAAAAAGGCACAGGAAGCAGCAGAAATTATAGGAAAAACATCCAGTTCTGCAATGGAAACGGGTGAGCAACTAGGTAACGAAGTATCCACTTTATTAGTTTTTCTTTGGATGTTTGATATATGTATGTGATCCCGGTAATAATGTTTTTCCATTTGATTTCTTAGAAAGTGTTCCTGAGCAAGTGAAACCTAAGGGAAGGGCAGGTTCAAAGAAAGCTCCAGCTAAGAAGGTACATTTATATCTTCCTGCATGACATTATTCAGCTGTGGTGCTCCTTAGAAGTAATAATCCATTACTTTTTTCTCCAGCAAGAAAAACCAACTCCTATTTCGGAGGATGAAGATGATGAACTTGAATCCCTGAAAGACCGACTGAAAAATTATAGACTTGATTCTTCACCTGAACAATCCACTGGTAAGCTACCATTCCTTGTTGTATAAATTGATATTTTCCTGGGATTGCGTTACCAGTATTACTGATTATGAATTTTTTTCATTTCATTCGGAACTATATTACCTAGAAAGGGTAATCTTGAAATGTGTATTTCTGTTGAGCTAAAAGAAATTCAAACGCCTCGTGTTTTCTAACAGAATTTTATTTGTTGCCGCTTTCTCATAGCCATGGAAACTGATATGCCAAAAAAACCTGCTAAAAGGACTGCTGCCCAGAAGAAGACTCTGATAACTGTTTCAGAGTTATCAGACAGTGAGGACGAAATGGATGATGATGATGATGACTCTGATGTAGAAGTCATACCTGCTCCAGAAGCAAAAAGGAAAGGAGGGAGAAAGCCAGCTGCAAATCCCAAGGCAGCCAAGCCGCCTGCAGGCACAAATAAAAGAGGAGTAACAGGCAAGCAGTCACAAGTATTGGGTCAGAAACTTCTGACCGAAATGCTGAAGCCTGCTGAAAATCCTGGTATATCACCAGAGAAGAAGGTCAGGAAAATGAGGGCGTCTCCATTCAACAAAAAGAGTGGCTCTGTATTAGGCAGGGCTGAAAGGGAAAGTGAAGCCACAGGAAGTGAAGAGATGTCTGGTTCAACTTCCACATCCAGCAACACAGAAGAAAATTTTGAGGTGCCAGCAAGAGCTAGACCACAGAGGGCAAACCGCAAACAGACCAAATATGTGATAAGTGACTCGGATGGTGATGAGGCTGTCGATGATGAGTCTGACTCCGAGAGCAACCATGACAGTGATGATGATGACTTTGATGAAGATGATTAAATGGGATGCTGCTTTTTTAAACCGAATCTCATTTCTCAATTGAATGCTACTGTCTGTCCTTTGTTATCAGCTTGATAATTTGAAACATGTACTGTAATTTGACCAACTCCTGTGGCAATTTGAAACAAGGTACTTCAGATGATGCTCATATCAATCTCCTGTGGCAATTACCATACTCGTACATTTATTCCATCGGTAGATTTGGTAAGCACTTAGCAGTCGTGAATAATGACATGATAATTGCTGTTGCTACTCGAAAATTATAAATGCACACATATTCACCCAACTTTTGGATTGTTTTATTTTGGGTATTATAATTTTTATCTTTTCTGGTGGTAGTAAAGTGCTGATGTAGTCATCGGTTGAATAATATTTATCGGATATATTCTATATTAGCTTCGACGTCATTTTCGACATTAAATGCATATATAGTCACTAAAATTTAATTTTATTTTAATTCAGATAATCGATTGCAATTTGTATCTTTTAATGCCAAAATAGATAAATTGTTCTCATCATATTTAACTTTCGATATTTTTATATACATATAATTTAGATATATTTAACTTAAAATTAAAATTATAACTTAATTAAGCCTAACTCTATAAGTAAAACACTATAAGTTTGCAATGAGTTTTTATCATGGTTTTAAATAGCGGTTTCGTGAACCGTTTTGGTATCGGTAATGATGTAATGGTATCAGACTGAATTGGACTGTATCGTTCGGCATTATTGTAAATTTTTAAAAATAATAAATAAAATACACCATGTTAATAAAAAAATGCAAAATAAACTTTAACATCTAATATAATAAGTTAAGAATTACTTAAAACATATATTTTTGCACTAAAAAAATATATATTTTAAAAAATTGTTATTTAATATAATAAAAATAACGTAAGAGAATATTTCAAACCTTTAATGTGTAAATAATTATATTATATTAATATGATATAATATAATATAATTTTGAGAAACATTCACTTGATTTTCAAATATAGTTGGATAACTTTAACGTGAGTCTTGCTGATTCCAATTATCAGAAGGCATTCCATAATATCATAGAGGATCAAATGGATCAATACAATGACTAAACCCATAATCTTGATTTGTATTAGTTGAAGTTGAACTACTTTTACCTCCACTGATTTCGTATGCAAATTCATGTAATTACAATTAGTATCCGAATTCATGTAATTACAATTATAATAATTGACGGAAGATTTATATCCATTCAAAAGAAAATAAGTTTTGTAACATCTGTGGTAAAAAAAATTAAATAATATAATATCTAATGATTCACTAATTAAAAATTTTTTAATTAAAAAAATATCTATTGTAATTAATTATACAATATAAAATTAATTATATATAATTAAGAAGATAAATACAAATTATATATATATATTTTTTTTTATTTATTTATTTATTACTTTCAATAATATAACAATCATTTTTCACAAATAAATAAGAAATTAAAAAAATTACATTTATATATAATTACGAGTACTTTGACAAATAATTCTACAAAAATTAATAGGCCCAAACAAGGACTATGGGCTGATATCCATATCTTGGGCCATTTCTAAAAATTGGGATGCTGATTGGGCTTGGGCTTCTTCTTCTTCTTCTTCTTGTTGACATGCAGACTAGTTATCTAGCGTAACAGAAAATCACGGCGCCATTACGAACAATTCAGTAAAAAATCGACCAAATATGGATTGACGTTTTTAGACGTACCGAACCTATATATCATATCGCCCATGCTAAAATCCGTTACGAAACGGCCGATACGCACAGTATCAGCTGTTTTTTAATACCCTGATTTTTATATCAAGCCTAATTCTATAGGTAAAACACAAACTCTTAATTAAGTTATCAAGTTTTTCATATGATAAGAGTAATTTACTTATAGAGTTAGGCTTAGTTAAGTTATAATTTTAATTTAAATAAAATATTTATATATAATTTAAATAACATACTATTTAATTTTAGTTTAAATATATCTAAATTGTATGTATATTAAAATATTAAAAAGTTAAATATTAATATGATAAGAATAAGGATAACAACATTTTACTTTATATAATTAAGTTTTGAATACTTAATTTGTAATAATTAAATTTTACAAGTATTTAAAAATTTAACTGTTAGTCCTATGCCATTAATTCTAATAGATTGAACTTACTTGTTAGTAATTTCGCTCATTTGGCATCTATGTAATCACCACACTAGCCACGTTAGCCGCCCATATCAACTCCTCCTTTTATCTTTCTCCTTCTTAGTAGACCCAACTCTTTCAAAATGATTCACAGGTCATCAGAATTAGAATCAACAAGAAGTGGATCCGAGAGAAACTCCAAAGTAGCATTGTATCCCAGCAGATGACAACAACATAAAAAGAGATATATCATACCTTACTCATAGACAACAGTTAATGAATTACAAAGAAAAGGAACATAATACAAATGCATTTTCTTCTCCTTTTCATAATAAGTCTTACTTAGTATTAATGTTTTTGGCTTACCTCTGCCCTGAAAATGGTAAGAGGAGCATTTGGCGACATAGATCTCTCATCTGCTGGAATTACTGACTTTCATTGAATCGCCCGCAAACATCAATCTCTTCCCTCTTAATTTCTCCCACATTTCAGTCACATTCCATCTATTACACAAAACGTCAATTCTCATTTAACAGAGAAAGCTCCAACACTCTACAAAGTTGCACATCTAGCAAGGCTACATTTAGTCCAACAAAATTTAAATTCAACAACCCAAACAAAGTGAAGTAAGAATTCATGTTCACAGACTAAAAGAAACAAAGATCCGTTTACCAGAAAACACATCACATCTCCCTAAATTGTCTCTCCGGCAATCCAATTTTTGTTTTGGTTGAACCCATTAGATTTTCTTGCCATTGTATTCCTTAGTCGAGTTGCATGTAACAAACCTATCCAAAAACTCTGAAATTCCACAAAAACGTGGTTAAATTCTAAGATCATAATTTCAAGAATTTCCACAACTCAAAGAAAAAAGAAATAGCTTAGGAAAGTAGAAGATTAAAGTAAAGTTAAACTTATAAGATCTCACTAAAAAAAAGAACAATATAAATCTTAAAACTAAAAAATCAAGAACTTTTCCAATTTAAAAGAATTCAATCCAAGAAAGGAAAGAAATAATAAAGATTAAAACTTAAGAAATCCAGAAAAGAAGAGCATACCTAGAGCGTTATTAACAAGATTCCGTATAATGTAAGCAAAAGTAGGTACTTGTTGATGAGAGACATGAATTGGGTCATCATGGATTCTTGGAATGTGATTTTCATTATAAAGAATTAAAAGTCCAGTAAAGCTCAACAACACCAATGTTGCAGAAACAACTCTTTTAGAAGGAAAAAAGGTGGGAGAAGAAGAAAATGGAAGAATAAGGAGTTGATATGGGTAGCTAACGTGGCTTGTGTGGTGATTACATGGATGTCATATCGGATAAATTAGTGCCACGTATCCTCAATCAGTTATAATTAATTAAATTTTTAAATATTTGCAAAAATTAAATATTATAAATTGAGCATTCAATACTTAATTGTAAAATATATATAACTTTTAGGATTGCAAATATTGTTGTCCCATAAAAATAATTTACTTGATAGAATTAGGATTGATTAAGTTAAAATTTTAATTTAAATAAAATAATTTTAGTATTGAAAAATACAAATTAAAATTGTGCATCCGAATTGAAACAAAATCAAAGTTTGATGATCATATGTGTATTTAAGGTCGAAGATGACGTGAAAATTGCATATTCTTCAACTGATAACCATGTCAGCACTTTACCACTAGATGACTAGTGGTTGATACTTAAATTGAAGTTTGGGTATCAAAAAGATACAAATTAAAATTTATTATCCAAAATGAAACAAACAGAAAGTTGGATGACCACGAATGCATTTAACCTAAGATTCAAGTTATTTTTGAAAAAAAAAATGCTTAAATAGTAAATTTTTTATTTATTTAAATTTTGTATATATATATATATATGTATGTATGTATGATCAAGTGTTTAAACTCTAAAAGATGGTGGTTGCTTATATATATATATGTTATTATAAAGAAAAATACAAAATAAATAAATAATATCTTCACCTTTTAATTTTGATATTTCGGTGTTTGAACTATCTTTGCAATTAAGTATTTAAATCAGTAAAATATTTGTAAAATGGTGTTTGTAATAGGTTTTCAAAAAAAAAAAAAAGCTTATATGGTAAATTTTAAACAATAAGTTACTTAATATTCTCCTTTTACATTATACTTTATTATTAGAAATAAAAAATTTTAGTTTACCAAACTGAACTTGAAAAAATTAAATTATGCTTATTATTCTTATTTTAGTTGATTGTAATGGTTGGATTTCAATTTCTTTTATTTCATTTGAGTTATATTTTTTCACTTATTCAACACAATTTAAAAATAAATTAAATCTATATATTTTTTTTAACCTATAAAACTATTAGAAATATCATTTTGAAAATTTTCTAATGGACACTTAATTATTAAAAAATGAGTTCAAATACCAAAATAGCAAATATTAAAAGGTCCAAATATTATTTATACATTTTTATTTAATTTCAAATAATAAATTAACTTAAACACTTTCCTTTACATTGTATTTTATTTTTCTAATTTAAAAAAGTATTTTTTTCTTTCCTCATTATATTAAAATATGAAAGACAAAAGTATTAAAAATATTATATTAAAATAAAAAATAAATATCTAATTTCCTTTTAAATTTAATTGAATGAGTAAAGGGAAAAAAATGCAATTTAACTAAAATGAAATAAAATAAAGTTAACTGTTATAATCAATGTAATAAAAAAAAAATATATTTTCATGTTTTGTTTATTGATAAAAGAAACTTTTAATTTAACTAAAATGGAAATTAAAGCCTGAAAAAATCATTGCAAGTAATAAAATATTAACAGAAAGATAATATTATTTTTCAAGTTTGTTCAATAAATAAAAAATTACTTTTATTCCTGATAATTTTCAAAAAATACCTAGCATAAAAAAAATAAAGTATAGCGTAAATTTAGACATTTAAATCAATTTACTATTAAATTTATTGTATAAACATTTTAATATGTAAAAATTTT
The DNA here is from genome assembly GCA_949671775.1 of Mallotus repandus. Lineage (NCBI taxonomy): Eukaryota > Viridiplantae > Streptophyta > Magnoliopsida > Malpighiales > Euphorbiaceae > Mallotus > Mallotus repandus. The sequence goes on along the minus strand of CATIWM010129114.1, from coordinate 4,333 downwards.
GAAAATACTATTTTAAATTTTTTTTGCCATCAAAATACTGAAAAAAATAAATACCAAAATAAAAATTATTAAAATGTTCTCAAATTATTTTTGTTTTTCTTAATTTTTTACCAAATTTATTTGTCTCGCAATTGAATAAATACTTTAATCCACCTATGCAGCCAAGGTCGAATTCAATTTCAACCAAAAATTACTGGGTTGACTAGAATTACATGTTAATTTATAAAAAAAATTAATTAAACTGACAAAAGTCATAATAATTTAACACTATGTTTGATTTTATTACACCAAAAAAATTATTTTATTCTCAAATGAATCCATAATAGAATTTATTTTGAAAATAATTTTTATTAATGAAGAGTATTTGGTTCAAATAAATAATTAATGAAATTTATTTCAAATGAATTCTATGCTTTCTTATATCGTGTTTGGTATAAATCTAAGATTCAATTTAATTTAAATTTTGGTAAAAAATACACGTTGACACTTCACTTAGTCTGGCTCACGAGCGAAGCCCAACGATGAAAATTTGTGGAAAATGAACTCAACGGTGCAAAGTTTGGCATCTAGTGCATTAGACAAAGCCCATAGTCCATTGAGCCCTTAAAAGCCCAGAAAGCCCATTAGATTGGCATTGTGTGGGCGTCACCCAACACTAAGGCGACACCATTGTGCAAAGAGGTGACGTTTTATGCCATTATGGCTGCGCCTCTTAAACAGGCACCACCTTAGTGGTGTATGTTGCCAAAAAATAATAAAATATTCTAAATAAACGTGGCGCGAAAATTTTCCAGAGCCGTTAACCATGATTCTATACATCCAGAAAATCAGGGTTATAGAGAGGGGGGAGTTAGTGAAGAGAGAGGTGGAGTGAGTTTTAGTGGAGAGCGAAGTGGAGTGAGTTTTTGAGGTGTCAGTAGAGAGAGTGAGAGGTGAAGTTAGTTTTAGGAGAGAGGAAGATAAAAAGGACAAAAATGAAGGAAAGAAAGGGAGAAAAGAAATAAATTGAGAATTATTTTTTTTCCAAAGATAGAAGACAAAATTAGGAAGGATAAAAAGAACTAACGAGGATTGAAGAGTGAAAAGTTAGGTTTATTGCATAAATGGTACCATAATTTTTTTCTTTATTTCAAAATAGTACCAGATTTTTAATTTTTTCTTTTCAGTTACTAAAGTTCTATTTTTTTGTTTTTAGTACCACAATTTCTATTTTTACTTTAGATTAAAGTACCTCAAACATATCTGATCAAATTTAGCATACGTGACAGCCGGAATAAACATGTTTTTAGTATATTCACTATGTAAACATCTCATTAAATAGTCTAATAATCTTGTTGGCCTTATAGAACAAATTTTCTTTGTGGGCCCTGTAAAATAAAATTTTAGCAAATTTAATTTTATGGAGTCCACAAGATGATTAGACTACTTAATTGGATGCTTATATGACGAATATACTTATTCAGCTGCCACGTATGCTAAATTTGATCGGAAATCATTAAGGGACTATGATCTGAAAAAAAATAGAAATTAAGGGACCGAAAAGAAAAAAATTAAAAATCTGGTACCATTTTGAAATATGAGTCAAAGTTATTACCATTTGTGCAATAAACACATGAAAAGCTGAAATAATAGATAGATGGTGAAGAAAGCAATAGGGTTTAAGACTTGATAGAGGGAGAGGATTGCTAGTATATCACTACAAGAAATCACACATTTTATGACGAATTTCTTTGCCACGCATAAAATTTCATCATAATTTATTAACTAAAGATTAGGAAATTCATAATCGCCACTATAACGTTCGATTTTGTGATGATCTTTATTTTTTTCACTGTTAACATTTTATATCGTCATTATATTGCATATTTGATGACGATTTAAAATTTGTTATCACTTTCATTCTTAGAGGTAGAATTTTGCACCAAAATTTTGGAGGGAAATCTTTCAGTGACAAATTGATAGTAATTGATGATGATGGTTAGTGTCATAAAATATTTCTTTTGATGATAACATTATATTTCGTCACTAATTAGTGGAAAAAATAGTGACACAACTCATTGTCTCCATTGTTCACATTTAGTGACGATAAATACCGATTCGTCACCATTGTATTTGGAGGCAAAATTTAATATACAAAATTTTGGAGGAAAATTTTTTTAAGACAAAAAATTTGTAAGTTATTACAATTTTTATTGTCACAAATATAAATTTGATATGACGAAATAATTTTTCGTCATTAATTAGGTGAGTGGATAAGGGACGAAAGTATTTTGTCATAAATTGTTATATTAAATGACGATGTATGCATATGCGTCACAATTTTTTTAGATAAATTTTTTCAACTAATTAGTGACGAGATAATAATTAGTCATATATCAAGTGAATGAATAAATGATGGTACAGTGTTTTCATAAATATTTATATATAATGAGGATGCATGCAAAATCATCATTATTTTAAGAAAAATTAAGAAAATTTCTTTAAAAATTAAGAAAAAAATTTAAAAGCTATTGAAGAAATTTAAGTTAAAAGAATGAAAAAATAAAAAAACATCATTCATATATATATATATATAATTTGATCAATAATTTAATAAATAAAAATCAATATTAGATATATAAATAATTTATTGTTTTTATATAAATATATGTTGTTAATAATATGTTAAAATTCCAATTTATATACCAATATATGCTAAATATATTTTATTTATTTTTATATAAATATATAATTTTAATAATATAATATTAAATTATAATATATCTAGCTACGTTAAATTTGTAAATTTTTTTTTATCACTTTTATAATTTTACTTAATCAAATTAAATTACTTATATTTCAATAGATTCCGTGGTCTAGAAAAGAAAAGAAAAGAAAATCAACCATTGCATTGAATTAAAATGGAGAAGAATTTGGCTTTCGTAATTCCTATATTAGATTTACATATTAAGACATTATACTGAGCAGAGATGGGACAAATCGACCGAAAAAACATTAGTTGGGTGTTTTGTTTGGGCTCGGTAAAAGCAACCTCGTTTAGTCGACATATTTCACTCTGTTCAAACGACATCGTTTTCCCAGAACTGAATTACTGAAATAATCACTTCCTCCTCAAACACTAAAACCCTAACAAAACCCGCACCAGAGAATTTAACGCTATAATTTTTGATATTCAACACGAGTAGACACTAAAACCCCCCCGTAATGGAGGAAGAATTAGTTATAGCATCATCTTCAATAGATGGCGGCATCGGTTGTTGGGACCACCATACAGGCGCCGAGCACCTCCGCTATAAAACATGCGCTTCTCCTCCTCACCGCCTTACCTCCGTTGGTGCCCGCTTCCTCGCCTCTTCTCAGCTGCGCGGCGCGCACGTATCGTCAGGCTCCATTATATATTGGTCTCTGTCAAAGGTATTTTTATGCACATGACCTGTTTGATTTAAATCCTCAATGAAAAGAATCAAAGTTCTCATTTAAGTTAATTTCATTCATCTGACAGCCTCAAGTTGAGGTCAAGTGCTTTCCGGAAGAGCCGATAAAACCGCTTGTTGCTAACAGCGAAGGAACTTATTTTATTGTGGAGGAATATCAGGGCATATTTACCTTTGGGAGGTAAAAATTTTGAATGATTTTTTCTTTTACTGCCGTGATTTAATGCTGATGAGGTAATTTTTAATGCTATTGTGTTGCGTTTGGAACGTAGGTTGCAACTAGTCGGTATTTTAAAAAATGGCGGGCTCATTACTGGGCTGTAACGTGTTTGGTTTTTACCGAAGATGATTCTTTGCTGGTTTCTGGTTCAGAGGATGGTTCTGTTAGAGTTTGGTCGCTTCTCATGTATTTACTTTCTTTTTTTTTTGAAAGGAATATTTACCTTCTTATTGCTTCCGTTAAAATCCCCCTTTCTACAGTAGTAGTTATTATTCTGTAAAACTGAACTTTTTCTTTTTTATTATTGTTGTTGAATCAGGTTATTTGATGATTATTAAACAGATGATGTTGCCAGCTCTATGAGCACAGCCTTTTCGAGCATACTTTGCGTGTTACTGATGTAGCCACAGGTTATGGACAAGGCAATGCAATTATAGTTTCGTCTTTTGAGGATCGACCGTGTAAGGTCTGGCATCCTTTGTATAAGAAGATTGCTATTTAGATAATATTATTCATGTTATTTTTGTAGTTTGATTACACAATTTCATGGTAGATGGTTTATTAGAATGAAGTCTGCTCTTTATTTATATTAGACATCAATATACTAGTGACATGAATGCTTGATTCCTATTTCTGAGCTGTTCTCTTGGTACATGAGTTTGAATTTTTAGAAGGGCAT
>CATIWM010129069.1:0-47026 GCA_949671775.1 Mallotus repandus | reverse complement strand
GCTGCACTTTTGTTTTTCTAGTGTCAAAAGATGGGAATAGAGGTAGTATGTGAGTTAATACATTGAAACCTGAGCACAATTGCCATAGAACATTTAATAATTCAAGAGCTATAACTAGTTTTTTGTCTAAATATTTTAAAGAAAAGATTCAAAGAAAACCTAAAACAACTGTAAAGGACATGGTTAGTGATGCTAAAAAAAATTAAAACTGAAAGTGAATCCATCCAAATGCAAGAGGGCAAAAATGATAATCAAGACTAAACTTGAAGGCAATTACATTGTAGAATTTAGTTATTTGGCAATTTATACTATTGTTGTAAAAAGAAGTAACCCAGGAAGTGCAGCTGATATTGAGTTATGTAAGGAAGGAATAAAGGAGGGAAGGAAGGTGTTTCATAGGTTGTTTATTTGTTATATTGCTTTAAATAAAAATTGGAAGCCAGGTTGCAGGCTTTAATAGGCTTAGATGGATGTTTTCTAAAAGGTATTATGAAATGACAAGTGCTAGTAACTATTGTTAAATATGCAATGGATCAATTATTTCCTATAGCATTAGAAATTATGAGCAAAGAGAACAAGCTCAATTGGAAATTGTTTCTCTAGTGGTTAGTGAAGGAGTTGGAACTAGCAAATGGCAGTAATCTTACTCTGATTTTAAATATGCAAAAGGTATGATACATAATCTTTTAATTTTATTTTGCAATGTTTGAAACCTGTAACTTAGACATTTTTTTATGGTATAGGGATTAAAAGGTGTTGTTTCTAAAGTGCTGCTTAGTGTTGAGCATAAATGGTATGTAAAGCACATTTACTATAACTAGTCTAAAAATTTGGTGGTGGTGAACTTATGAAATGATTCGGGATATGTTCATGGAGCACTTATGAAAAAGAATTTAAAGATAGTTTAAAGCTGTTGGGAGATGTTAAAAAATAAGCGATCGAGGAATTGATAAAGTAAAATCCCTCAAACTAGTATAGGTCATACTTTAGTAATAGGTGAAAGTCTAAGTTGGTTGATAACAACATATGTGAGAGTTTTAATTCAACCATTTTAAATGCTAGGTATAAACCAATTATAAGCATGTTGGATGAAATAAGAGGATGCAATGGAAAGTTTGGCAAATAACAAGGTGTTGGTTAATAATTAGAATTCTAAATAGAGTCAAACATGCATGTCTAAGTTTCTACAGAACAAGGAAGAGACCTTAGGCTGTGAAGTGTTGTTCAATGGGGATGAGGGGTAGGAAATTATTGAAGTTGATGATAGGCATATAGTATTCTTAGATAAAAAGCTTTGTACAAGTAGAGCATGGGATTTTTGTATTGTACTAGCACGCAATACAACTAATGTCTATTAAGAAATTTATGAGATATGACCAATTTGAATCACAGAGCCTCCACTTATGACAAGAATGCTTGGCAGACCTAAGGTACACAAAATAAGAGCCTCAAATGAACCTGTAAAAAAAGCTACGATGATAGTTATGTTGGGTTTCATAATCCATAACACAGCGAAAAATAAAAATTTTAACCACGAAAACCCATAACCCAGATCCATGTAATTCGAACAAGATTGATTGAGAGAGTTCTTAAACACTCAGCAAGATGATCTTATGGCAAGATTGTTGGAAGGATGAGAGGGGGTTCACTCTGATGACACCCTACCTCGAGCTTTTCATATTCCTTTTGTCGGATTGAGAAGTCACCAAAAGGCTATGCCCTCTATAGTATCCACACGAATAAGGTGATCCAAAATAAAGTAAGTCTATTAGAACCTTTGTTGTCTCATAACCCTTTTCTCTCTATGTGTTTTTCTTACTAGAAGTAGTAGAGGAAGAATGAAAATGTGGCTTAACCTAAACCCTAGAGAATGAGATGTATATATATACATCCTATATAGGGTTTCTCTTACTAAAACAGTTTTGGTAAGATTAGACTTCCTTTTATACTTTGATTCTAATTCCAAATTAGAATCCTTTCTTATTTATTTAGATAACTCTTACCTAAAATAAACTAGGAAATAAATAAATACTAATATATATATATATATATATATACTTATTTATTTAATCTTCCATAGAGATAATTATTAGACTAATTAACCCAAGTCTGCTTTGGGTCTGTCCTAAGTGTGCAACCCTATAGGTTCACATAACATTGGCAGTGGGCCTAAACTTTCCGTTTGAGCCCACAAGTCATAATTGGTCTTTAGCAAGACATTGTGACTACCCAAGTTATGTGAAGGTCACTAATCCGACATAACCTATTACATAACTTGTACTATAGTCCTTTTGTCATATGATATCCTGATTGAACATAAGGCATGGATTATGTCATCCTTATATTGTTCAATCATATTGTTTCTTGATCCCAAGTAGACTGATACTGATAACTCTTTATCATTCTAGCATGACCATGCATTTCTTTTCAGTCTAACTCATCGAGGAGCACAACAGATATCTTCTCAAAATAATTGAGGGAAAAATTCCATCTTAACCACTCACATCCCTCACATAACTAATTATATATCCAATCACAACCTATTTTACCATTCGGTTAAAGATGGCGTTGGGATGTGTTAAAATACAGAACTTATCATGCAAGAAACCATAGTGATCTCAGGTCAAAGGACTAATACTACTGTGATGAGAATCACCTATGACAATAATTCATGTGGCATTCTCATAATGGGTCAATCCAGTACATCATTTCTCTAAATATGTACCTATGAGTTTGACTTAATATCTCATATACATGATCAGTAAAACTTAATCATCAATCAATCTCACACTAGTCTTTATTCATTATTGTTCCCACAACAATAATCAACTAAGGATATTTAGATTAGAATTCAAGTATCACCTAAGAGTTTTACTATCAAGTCATATACTTGATGATCTTAGTAGAATTAACTAATCAAGAATAATACTAGAATTAACCAGTGATAATAAAAATGTCTCTTTATCATTAAAATAGAAATATGACAAAATCAAAGTATGGTCACTACATAATGAGCCTAGGGCATAACACTAACAAGGTAAACTATCAATGAAAGGAAATAAGTATACATGTGGTAATTGTCGGTCATAATATGAAAAGTTGCAAAAATTCAAATTCCTTAGGTAATTGAAGCTACAATTTTCAAATGCCTTTTTTCTAACATAATTTATTACTAATTTATTTTATTAACTTTTCAGCCACAAATTAATAGTGCAAATACAAGGGCAATAACTACACAATCTGCGAAGAGTGCTAGGTTTGATCAGGTATGCAGTGTGCTAGTTTATTGGTTTATTGAATTCCTTGGATAAAAAAATACATGAGACGTGACCTGTAAACTTTGGTTATTTGAATGGGGTGAAATTTTTTGGCAAAAAGGCAAGGAAAAACTTAGCCAAACCGCCTTAAAAAGATCCAGAGAAGGTTCATCCAATAATAGAAGCATACAGAGCAATATTAAATATGGTTACTTCTTTGATGAGGTAACATGAAATTTAATTTTCAATGTAAGTTTTTTTAACAATGATTGTTATATTTTTTTAATCTTTGATTTTATGAAATTTGAAAACTAATTCAAATTTTATTATATGTAGCCTGGTTTACCAAGTGAGAGAATAATCTCTCAAGGTGATAGCCATAATATGAGAGATATCAACCAAGAAGGTTAGACTAAGTTTCCAATACCAAATTAGAGAGAGCTTTGAAAAGCCAAAAAAGCAAGCAAGATCTTTAACCAGTCAACTGTCAAAAAAAATTGCTTTCAAAAGAGATGGATCAGATGTTTTAACCCTAAAAAAGCTGCCATTTAAATCTCTAGGTCTACAATGACAAGGGAAATCATGTTTAACAATAAGACAACTTCAAGCACAATCTAAGCAAATGAGGAGAAATTTAGAGAATATCAATTGAGCATAAAGAACTCAGCTTATCTATGACAGGAGCATAATCTAGTGTAGTTTAATTCTCAAAGAAACTAGATTATAAGTGGTGAAAATCAACTTTCCTAAGAATTACATCCTGAATATTATAAATATTAAAACTATTGTTTTGTCAACTAAGGACATGTATATATTTTGGTTATCTATTTGTTTATTTAGTACATGTTTACCAATATTTTAGCTAAATTAATGGTTGGTAAATTTAGTTGTCGTAGAAAAATTTTCATGCTTGAATATTAGAAATTTCTTCTTTTTGTGAATTCAAGACATGTATACATTTACAGAGATGTTTACAACTACTTTATTATGAAACTGATGTTATCTAGTTCTTAAAATGTGTTGCTTCCATTACAAGTAGTATAAATTGAGGATTCCAAATGCAACACATTTTAACAATATTATGATAACAAGAACACACAATATCAAAAGACCCACATATGCTCTTCTCAGTTGCTTCCTTGGTTTACCTAACTCTACTACACCTATTCCCTTACCTTCATGGATCCTCATTTTTACTTGTCTCACTTTTTCAACTAAATTATCAATTTCATTCCACATTTCCCTCACAAATTGCCTCTTATATGTCCTTCAACATACTATTTTCCTTCATTAAACCCTTCCTCTCCATCTTTAATTTATTGATAACTTATTAATCTCTTCATATATCTCCATCACACCAAGCAAAATAATCACATCTACTAATTTTCAATGCTTGTCTATTCACCTTCAAATAACCATAAATTTCACAGAATAAAATTTGCATCTTTTTTTGCACATATTCATAGTTTCAACAGACACACAATTTCAAGTAATTTTTTTAAACTTACTTTATACTTAAGGCATGCATAAAGCCTGTTACCAGGGTTTCAATCTGTCATTGATGTCAACAACACACAATGAACACCACAGTAGCATTCCTCAATCTCTTGATGTCCATGTCTTTTCAGAGTTGAAGATGATGACATCTCTGTTATTCTTTGAGTTGATGATGACATCTTTGATATTCTTTAATTTTTGTCGAATATCAATTTGATTTAGAACTCGAGGAATTGCTTCGTTTAATCGATAACTTAAGAGAATTGCTCATTTCGATAGAAAGTTTGACAAACTTGAAAGAAAATGGGAATATCATTTTAGAGATTAAGATCTTTTTAATTTAGGGAAGATGATTTGAGGAAAACTTACTTGGATAGAAAAGTTGAGAGAATTAATATAAGTTGGATCTACATAGAATTGAAAGAAAGAGAGGAGAGGATTTTAGGAATTTAGATGTTTATATTTGGGGATTTCTATGAGCTTACAACAGTTATAAGACCAAGATGTGGAGTAGAGCCCATTCATTACCATGTTCGTTGTATGGTGTTGGGAAGGTTGTCCATGTAGGCTGAACTTAGCAGTTGTTTATTCCCTTGTAACGACAGGTTTCAATTTAAACTGATTTTGAAATTTCGAGATACTATTAGGTCTAAAAATCATGAGATCCAATGGGCTCCTAGGGAAAAAATTAAGGTCCAAATTGGACCTTTTTCCATAGTTAATATAGTAATAAGGATTTTCCTTATTTAGTATACTTTTTTTTTTTTTGAACGGAAATGAAATCATTCATTTATTAATAGCGGATAATGCAAAAATAGAGGATGAAACATCAGATCAAACAAGAGTTTGTAGTTCTCTAGGAAGACTAACAAGCATTCCATATCTATACCGAGATAAGTTGCTCTTTGAAAGTAAATCTGCCACCCTATTACAAGCTCTATTAACATATTTAAAACAACAATTACTCAATCTTTCTTTTAAAATATTGATCTCATCAATAACTAATTCAATCTCCCATAAGATTTGGTGATTACTGTTGTTGACGAAATTGACAAGTATCAAGCAATCTGATTCAAAGCAGATACCTGAAAGTTCATGGTTTATAGCAAACCTCATTGCTTCAACCATGAGAACAGATGCACACACAATTTACTTTACAACAAAAAAGACAACAACACCCGTTGTATTCCTGCAGATGATCAAATTGAGGGTATTGATCGGTATTGATCAATGATCAAAGGCAGCGTCATAGTTAATTTTCAAGATTCCAAGAGGTGGTGCTTGCGAGTGACTTAAAGTAATTGGATTCTGAAAGTTGGAATTGAAAGCTTCACTTATATATCATCATTGGCATTTTGCAACTCTAAATATAAATATAATTTAATTGATTTATGGTTAATATCCAAAGTTAATTTTGGGCATAATTGAGGGTCCAATTTAACTCTTTAAAAAAAATACACAACATATATATATATATAAAGAACAAAATTACATTGCCTCGGGTTCAGAGAAATTGGATTCTTACATAGAAGAAACATACTTCAGTAAGAACAGATTTTGAGAGATAACGTTATTGTCTCTTTTATATATATATATAGCCCACAAAGACAAAAAGGAAGAGTTTTCAATGACAAAATTATGGTTTTAGAGATCACTTTTCTTTCACTTTTCCCAGATTTTCTTTCCCCACAAACTTGTCATCTTTCTCTTCAATTTTCGCCTTTTCTTTCGGCAACAAAACAGCACACAATTAATACCATACGTAATGGAGAGGAAGACGGTTATAGAACATCATTCCGTTTCTGCTTAGAGAAGCAACCCTTTTTTTTTTTTTAATTACAAAGTATTTCCATATTATCTATTGAGTATAAAAATAATTTTTATTTTATTTTTGTCTAAACTATCAGTATTAAAAACTCACTAGATTACAACTAATTTGTTCTAATCCAGTTAGAACTATAAAAACGATAAAAGTCTCCCAACAACTAAATAAAAATAATTTTTATTTATATTTTATATTTAGTGTAAATTTTAAAAAATAATCTGATAAAAATTTGAATACGAAATTTTCTATTACAAAATATTTTCATTTCTCACATATTTATATTGTAATATAATTCACTCAGTCCATTACAATATATTCGTAAATATTTTTAGAAAGGAATACATTATTAAATATATTTTGTAATTTAGAGAAGCAACTTTAAAGCTATATAAGCAACATATATATAGCTTTAACTGTTAGGATTTTTGGACGGTTAGACCTTCTTTTAAGGTCACAGTCAACATATACATATATATATATATATATATATATAGCAGAATATTGTATTGTAGTGTCCCACTACAGTCTGCAGCAAAGTAGCAACAAACACATTGCTTGTGAAAGAATATGTACACACATATAACTTCCATGAAAAGTTATCATTTCCACCTGGAAACATGCTAAAGAAATTTGCTGCTTTTTGCATATGATGAACAACTCCATTCTCTCTTTCAGTTTGCTTCTTTCTTTTCTTGTTTTATTGTCAAGCTAAGTAGAAGAGTAAAGCAACTATTATCAGATGAAACAAGTGGATTAAAAAAAGATTTTTTTTTTTAAAAGACATTTTCTTCAGCATATGTGTATAGCAACAAGTTTTTTCATTAATATTTTTTTATTAATAAAAATATTATATGCCTTAAATTTTAATGGACCACATAATAAGAGGTCAACTTTTTTTTTTTTAAATTGATGACTGCAAAAGTTGAACATTGCACCTTAAAATGACTTTACAGAATAGCTGCTACTACTTGACTACTTTTTCGCTAATATTTTCATTAATTATAAGAAAAGGGTTTGGTGTCTAATTTGTGAATCTTTATGAAAGTACTTGGGTTTATTAATTAAAACTTAAAAATAAACTTTTTCACTTCTAAATATCAGTGCCCTAACGGTTATTTATTTCTAATAGTACTTGTATGTTTAAAATTTTAAGTTCTACAGTTATTAGTACGTCAAATTAATTTTTATTTGATATGAAAAAAATGAATTACTTCTTTTACGCTGTTAATTAATATGTTCATGTGATTTGATTTCCTCTTGGTCAAAAAAAAAATACTCAATTCACTCCTAAATTTACATGTCTAAATAGTATTAAGATCCGATTAAAAAAATGTCGTAGTAAGATCCGGCTTACCCCAATTTAAAATTTTCGAATTTTTATATATTTGTTAGTATTTAAAATAAATATTACTGTAGTCCATTAAATTCATCAAAATTAATCATTTGCAATTTTTTAATTCTTAATTAATTTTAATTTTTTCCTCCTGATTCTATATATAGATCCTGTCTCTCTTAGCTTTCTGATTGGACAGGTTTTATTCCATGCTTTTTAGTGACATGAAAAAGCACAATCCATCTTGTGAATTGTAATATGCTACACTTTTTCTCTTCCACTAAATTCCCCATCACAATGGGATTTGATAGTTTGCTTTTTAATTTATTCCGTCAAAAATTTAGTAATATAAAGAGTAACTTAAGTTTTAAGCTCCAACAAAAGCTTTACTTTTCCTGTTAATTAATTATACTTTGGTCAGAACTGACATTCTGACAATATATACATATATAACTAATTTTAGCATAATCTTTTCTTTACTTTTCAATATTGTAACATATATTATTTTTCTCTATTTCATAATTTTGGTATCTGTGAGCTACAAAAATTTCAGTTAACCGAGAGTTTGAACCAAATGAATCCATAACGAGGTTTGTTTGGTGTTTATTTATTCATATATAAAATTTGAATGTAAAATTTTACTTGAGAGATCATTTGGACTAACAATGTTGGTTGTGGCATATATATTATTAACACGTAAAGATCAAGCTATGCCTAGCAATCTATTTATGTATAGTGAAAATATAGTCACACTGGTCAATTATTTTATGCTTTGGATGTACGTTTATTGCATGGCCATTATTTTACTGTCATTATCAATTGGATGAGAATAGAACAAACATTTTTTATATCATTTCATTGATTTGTACCATTTGTTGTTCTATTATAATTAATTGTCTAGCCAATGTTGGCTCTTCGGGCCATCTTTAAATGTTTCATGGCCCATTAATTAAACATTCTCAATTAGTGTCTACTAATTTTAGAAAACAATCATTCATTTTGTTTAAACTAATTCTTTCTTTTTTATCATATTTCCTCTGAAATATATATATATATATCTTTAATTTTTTTAAGTATTTTTTAAACAGTAGTCTAATAACTAAACCTCATGAGAGTTAGGATTGTTCGATTGAATCTTACTCTCTATCAAATATTTTAACCACATAAAAAGATATTTTATCATTCATTTTAGACAGATTAGGTAGTTAATAGTATTTTTTTTTGTCAAACACTGAATAAAATGTTTAATTTTGTGTTAATTAGTAGAGTTATAAAAGCTAGTAAAATATCAATACAAAATTTACTTTTATCTCAAATTTATCGGTCTAATTTATTTCTTACGTACATTAAAATATTTTAGCTAATATAACCCAAGTATAATCTATCCACGATATATTTTTAACTACTATTAAACAATATTCATTATTTTATTTAATTAGAATTAAAATATGTTTTAAACAAACATTATTATTAATTTAACTATTTTTTTAAAGATAATCTAAAATATATTAAAAATGAGCATTATTTTAGATCAGTGCATTAAAGAAGCGCTGAAGGATCAGCTGGCAAATCGGTTTGGAAGGAACATCCTCCATGAGCACCAGTTCTACATCCAAGGTATGGTCCCATGTGGCCAAAATTATGTGTAATTAAATCGATTATATATATAATAATATTAATAAAATAACTAATAAATTAGAAAATTAATTATTTTTAAGAATATAAATAATTTGAGACATAAAAATAAACATATTTTAAAATAAAAAAATGAACCAAATTATTTAAATAAAAATTAGCCATATGTTTTTTTAACTTTAATTTAATTAAAGTTATTTTATTTTTATTATTTAATAATGATGGAACTATATACCAATTGGAAGCAATATGTGAAAATTTATTTATTTATTTTTTATGTCAGGATCGGTTCTGCTCTGTACAAGCGTAGGCACAAGGTTACTAATATCAACCAGAAATTCTGTGCAGCTGATGATATGATTGTGAAGTAAATATGGTTCAGTCAAAAAAAAAAAGCAATATGGAACAAAAACCAAAAAAATTGTATGAATTTTTCTGCAAATAATAAACATATTTGTCAGCGTAGCTGCTGAATTGGTCTCTGCGGTCTGCACTTACATTCGCCATTGATGTGTCTTCTTCCTCAAATAATAATAGCAGTTATTTTATTGTCATAAATCTCAACGTTAACTTATATGCTTAGTGTGGGAATGCCAGATGCATTCTTCTTTCAATAATAAATCCTGCAAATTTTAAAATTACTTTTGTGTTAATTTAAAATTGAGACCTATGATTATACTTTTATTATAAATCTCAACATAAAATTATTTTTGTGTTAATAAAAATTATATTTTTATTACAAATTTTCATTTGTAATGGAATATAAATATATATTTTTTATGGTGCATTTTAGTAGTGTAATTATGGGATTAATCCAACCCCAAATTCTGAATTTTATTTTTTTATTAGTTTATCTCCTTAACTTACAAGTCAATTATTTAAAGTGCAATTATACTTATTGCGGCTCGCGATGTAGCGGGCTGGATGAGACAATTTTTTTTGAAATTGTCCATTTTGTAGGGCAAAATTAATTGGAAGTGGGAAATCTTTGAGAGCAGGAGCGACTTTGTAGTGTCCTGCTTTAAATTGTTTAAATGATAATTTTAACTAACTTAAAAAATTATTCGAACATTTAAATTAGCTTAGCTGAAAAATATTTATATAAGTTGATTGAAGAAATTAATAAAATATATCAAATTTAAAAAAATTATAAATATATTTAGCCATGAGTATAAATTTACATGTCTGATTTTAGTTAAAAAAAAATAAAAATTTTAGAGTACAGTAAGATTAGTAAAAAGGACTATTTTATTATTATGTAATTAGTTAATATTTTTGAAATTATTTAATATTTCAAAATATTTTCTCAAAATTAAATTCAAAAAAGGTTAAATCAGTCAATTGACGAATAAAGTTTCCCCAAATAAATAAATGAATCCATGCTGCCCCACAAACTGCCCAGAGTCTGGTGCAGCATTCACATTTCTGGAAGGGTTCTCCCTCACATCACCTAGGCTTTATGTGACTGAGCCCTTTAGCTTATATACAAAGTGCAATTCATTTTATAATTAATTTGTAGAAAGGACAATTTGACATTTAATTTCTTTTTCTGCAGTCATAGAGCTTATAAAATATCAAAACTTATTGGTGAATAGCCATCTTTTTTTTAATTGTTTTTTTTATTTTTGTTTTATTGTTGATTTCTTTATTTTTATGTAGTCTTTATTTTATATGTAGTTTATTTCTAATTTTTATTTTTAATTTCATTGTTATTAAATTAATTGTGTTTATTTGGATAAAAAAATTTCAATATTTCTTCATAAAAATTTTGGAAGATAATCTTTAAAATATATTTATAAAATTGGGCTCATCTAAAAATAAAACTACCAATTGCGAACCTCTTTGCTGATTTTGAGTGCTTATCAACATCACTAGAAATATTTGAAAATCTTTTTATTTTTTATATTTTGAATGGAATATTTTTTTATAATATTCTTCTTAATCGCAAGACATACTCTTAAATTTTATAAATAAAAGATTTACAATTTTTCCTAACAAATATAAAAAAAAAAAAAGTTCTACAATTAAATTATGCAAAATATATTTATAAATCTAGTAAATAATGATTCAATTATATCCCTAATCAGACGAAAATTTAATTTCTTAAATTTAAAATTTCGGTCTTAATCATCAAACTACGATTTTATCAGCATTTGATGCATTATTATGTGAGTATTATTTTTCTTGATGAAGGAAAATTGTGAATAAATAATTTTGTCAATGAAAAAGACAAAGAAACATCAAACATTGAATATCATAGCCATAACATACCACATTGTATAATTTTGTGCTCATTGATAAGTACAAACCTCCCAACCATCCTCAACCCAAAAAAAAAAAAAGAAAAATCAATTTCTATCAATCCCAAAGCCGTGTCAAGCACACAATCACATAACATGTCAAAACCAACCATATGAAAATTTCAACCATCATACTAAGACTTATAACTAATTAAGCTATTATTATTATCAAACACAAATAATAATAATAATAATAATGCATGAAACTTGTGACAACTTGCAATCTTTTTGTTTAATCTTAGGACCAAAACTAAGCAACCAAACCTCATCTACCTTATCTTCTCTTCCCTAAGCAAATCCTACTTTTATATTTTCTATTGCATCGCATTTGTTTATTTCGAATGTATTATATTTATTGCAGCTATGAGAAAATATTACCATTACTGAAAATAAAAAAATTTCTAATTAAAGCCGAATATATATGTATATATGTGTGAAAATTAAACACATCTAAATTAATTGCACCATCGAAATAAAATTCAAATGTGTTAACACCCGCATACATGCAGATATCCAGAATTCAGCAACCAATAATTCAACAAAAAAGAAATTCATTTTCATTAAATTCAAAAAATTTACACAATAAGAACAACAATTCAGATCTATATAGTCTGGAATTACAGACCTATAAAAAGTTGGATTCTTGTTTTTTTTTTCTTTTTTTTAATTATCTCACATAGAATTTAATCGTGTAATACATACATTTGTTTCACCAACCGATCATCAATAACTTCAAATTTAAGTAAAAAAGAATAATAATAAAAAAAAAAGGAAGAAGAAGAAGGATGACTCTCTGCGCAAAGTGGCATAGTTTTCATGTACAAGGGCATCTTCTTTTTGCAGAAACCTCAAAACTGGACTGAAAGAAAGATTCAATCTCTTCCCGGTTCACGATCTCGAAGAATTCAAACTCCGACAGCTTTCTTTTACACGATGCCACCCTCTTAGGTTTCCGGGGAGCCGGCGGGCAGCTTAAAACGGGAGGAATCTTGTGTTCTTTAGATGTCGGGGTCTTACACTCACTGATTTCTCCATTTTCTTTAATATTGCTGTCTGCAACACCCACAGAAGAGCAAGATTGCTGTAAGGCTTGAATCTTGATTGCAGAAGGAGCTTGAATTCTCGGCAAATCTTGACGGAATTCAAGATCCGTAGACATGGTGATTGGTGATGATGAATTTGTTGTTTATCTTCCTTTCTTTAACTTGGTCAAGAATTAAACAAGAAAAGAGAGAATTGGGTTAAGAAGAAGAAGTGGAGAACGAGAGAAATGTGTGGTGGTGTAAAGATTTGTATCTATTTATGCACGAAAGGGAAAAAAGGAGGAACATGAAGGCGTGTATGGCAAGGTAAATGAGGGAAAGAGAGAGAGATGGGGGTGGTTGTTGGCTTCTTTTATTCTTTTGTATTGTAGCTTGTAAGGAAAATGACATGGATTGTTGTTAAAAACCGATCAGTTAGATGGGGTGATGATGATGAGAAGATGAGTAACTGAGAATATATATTAGATAGGATACCTTTTTTGTGTACCAACTTTCCATCTAAGAGTGAGTGAATGATACATATATTTATAACTATTTTCTTAGCATCTTTTTGCTCACATGACACTTGGCAAAAGTAAGCTTAGAGATCCAGAGTTTGGTTCCTTTTTGTGGAAATGAAGGCATCTATCTTCATGTTCTAATTGTCAAGATTTTACCCTTTTTTTATATACATATATTAAAAATTTTTGTCAATTTCCTTTTCATTCCGCTTAATACTTAAATTTATAAAAATTTTGTCTAATTCAAATATATTACATTTAATGATAAGATTCGTAATATATGTGTTAAATTTTTATTTTTATTTTTTTTTTTTGTGTGTGAATTATCGGTATTCAAAGTTTATTGGACTTTAACTAATCCAGTTTGATCCGGGTAGAATCACAAGGGTGGAAAATGTCTCCCAGCAACTAGTTAATGTCATTGCATATACTAAAATTTGAACCCGAGACCCAACTTAAGCGAGAACAGCTCCTTATCAGCTAATCCCAACAGTTATTGGTATGTTACATTTGTATTGATCATGTATAAAATAATTAATATACGTATCACAAATCTAGTAATTGCATAAAATATATCCAAAATAAGTAAAATTATTTCTAAATTTATTATATATAATATACGGATATATTATATTTTATTGATTAAATATTTATCATGCAATATAAGTAACAATGTCTTATTTCATATTAACAATTTAGAAATTGTGTTGGATTAGGTATAAAATATAACATGCTAAAGTTATGTGTACAGCTCAATTGAGCTAGCTATATAGTACCCATATGCCTATGTTGCTTGCTTAAGTGAGCTGTTATATTAGCTAAAAATTAAAACCCAGATCAGAAATGTGCATTAATTACTATTCTCGATGTTTTACCTATTATACTACTATATGCTTATTTTTTAATAATTAATATAATTAATTTTAAAATTTTACTCCTTTAAACTATTATATTTTTACCATTCAATTTACCGTTAAATGAACTAATTTAAAAAATTAAAAGTTCTATTTGGTCTCTAAATTTATAATATAATTTTAAATTCATTCAATTTGTTAAATTAATATAAAATTTTTAATTTATTATATTTTTATTGTAATAATAATTAATAATACCTAAATAATTTTTATTTTTAACATAAAAAAATTTAAAAATACTGAATTAGAATTATCATTACTTCAATCTAACTATGTAATCAATGCTATATTAATTAAGACTCATCATATTGACATAGATTCAATTATGAAATCTCATTAAAATTATTTAGTGTTATGTGTGTGTCAAAAAATATATATATATATATATATATATATATATCAACACATTGTTTATAAGTCTTTTGAAAATTATAACTATCAAAATCTCATTAAAAAAATTATTTCTGTATACAAGCATTTAGGGTACAATGTCAATCATAAAAATTAAGTTGATATTAATATGGTAAATCCTAATTGATGGAAGCCAATTACATAAATCATATTGACATAATACCAATTACGAAATTGAATACATGCCAGTATGATAAATTATAACTAGTGTAATCCAACTATATAAGTTGTATTAGCATGATAATATATAATTAGTAAAATTGAATCTAAATCAATATGATAAATTTTAATTAGTATCGATTACATATTCTTATTGGTGAAGGGTTAATTTTAAATCAATATATTTTAAATTTATTTTAATGTTAAGAATAAAATTTTATTATTATAATAAAACACAATAAGCTAAAAATCTGTATTAATTTAATAAAAGATTGGATGAATTTACAAGTATATTATTATAAGTTCAAGAATCAAATAGAACTTTTAATTTTTTTCACATTGGTTTGTTTAGCGGAAAATTAAACAGTAAAAATATAATAATTTAACAGAGCCAAACTTCAAAAATGTTATATTAATTATTGAAAATACAGAGATTTAGCAGTATAATAAGTCAAAGTTTAGCATGTTATAGTAATTAATTCTAGAAATATTTGGATTTAGCTTTTTTAGGCAGTGAATTTCATTTTTATTTAGCCTTTTAGCTGTATATTAATGTGTTGACAGTAAGATGCAATTAACTGTGGGCATTTATATGTATACATATACCATCAAATATATATATGTGAGAAACATATAATTCTCTTGTTGCAAAATTAGTAGATAACTAGTCCCACCGAAAATTATCTGTTCTTGCCATATCAAGAAGGTAAATTTAATACTTTGTTCAAAAAAAAAAAAGAACGTAAATTTAATACGCTTGATGATTTTAACCATATTTAAGACCTTTTGTTTTTTGTGTTTCACTTTATGTTCACCTTATAATTGTATCAACTTTTTCATCATAAATATGATTAGTATTAAATTTCATTATTTTATTCTGTTTTACTATTAAAAGACCATAATTGAAGTAGATAGCATGAGTAAAATCCAATCAAAACTGAAAATTGAGCTAAAGTAAAAAGTTTGATTCAATTAAAATTTATAAAATTGAAATAATTCAAGTTCAAATACTTTGATTCAATAAAAAAAATTAAAATAAAATAATTTCAGTTCAATTAAGCTTATTTTACTTAAAAAATAAATTTGGTAGAGCCGCATCAAAGTCTTATTTTAGTAACAAATTAATTGTTTTAGCTACATGAATAAATTATTTTCAACATATTGTAAAATTATGAATAAAATATATTTTTACCACATATATACATATTTACATTTTATCATCCTTCTTTTCTATGCCTATATATAGGCCTCAGTTTATAAATTATGACTTTTTATTTTTTAAGAGTGAGCAAAGTATGTTGACAGAAGTGTCGTTGCAATTAATTGGTAGAAGCTATTTTCCCTTAGCCCAAATTTTGAATTTGTATCATAACATATATATTCATGTCAAATTAATTGTTAAAAATTTTTTACTATTCTTATAATTCTATTTGAATCAAAAAAAAAATGATGATGAAAGTAAAACTAAAGAAATTTTTAATTTTTTTTGGATTAAGGAAGTTTTGAATTTACTTGTAAGAATTTTTAAAAATTCAATCATAATTATAATTCTATTTATTTCAAAAAAAAAAATTTTAAAATTTTAATTCCATCATACATATTACCTTAAAATTTTTAATTTGGGCAAAGGCACTTTTTTGCCCCTAAGGTTTTTAGCAAGGCACTGATAAGCTCATTTTCTTTTTTTTTTGGAAAAAATTATAACTTTCTGAAAACCAGTTATTGAAGCCCTTATTTTAATAGAGACGTTAAGCAGTTGTTACTAATGCTGACATGGCTATAGTGGACCCCACTAAACGAAACTAATTTTCTATTGTTTTATTTTTTTCTTATTTGATAAAAAGTCTTTTTTTCTCTATAACCACTATCTCTTAAACCCATAAAAATTGTGGTCTTCTCAACATCCTTCTTCTTCCGTACTGCCACCAACAACATCGCCCTCACTTTTTGGTCTCTAAACGTTGTCACCACAAGATCCTAACAGGTTCATTATTGTCTCTCAATAACATGAATACCAACTTCATCAAATCAATGTCTTTCTTCTTCCTCACCATGATTATCCTTTTTATTGCTTCCAACACCACCAATCTCATGTTCAAAATATCCCTCTTTACCCGTCATCTTCAATGTTGTATTGCTCGAAAGCTTTCAGAATAATACGAATAGGTTTGGAAAAAATGTAGCTCCAAACAAGGTAATAATTCGATTGCTGGTTGTCTATTGCCCACCATGTAGGCAACCACCTCTTTTTTTTATTACCATTGTACTTCTGTGTTGTATTTGATAGTTAATGTTCAACTATCTTTCTTCTTCTTCTTTTGAAATTTTTGACAATTTATTATTTTTATTTTTACTCTTTATTTCCTAATATAATCTGACCATTTTGTTTCTCTTTCTCCCAAATAAGGAAAGTCCAATTGCAGTTCCATCTAAAATATTGATTTTATTATTTTCTTGGGCATGCCCGTTGAATTATTTTTAGAATAATTGTTGGTTTTTGGGTGAAATTTAACTGGGAATCTTGCATTTTAGATTACTTGAAGAACATCCATTTTATATCGGATTCCAAAGAAAATTCAAGTTTTTCAAAGGAGATGTTATTTGATTTATTGAAGAATACACCATCAAACATTGCAAGATAGAAGGATGTAAGGTTCCTTTGGCTGAGAAGGGTATGCTTTTTTAGTTTATTTTAGTTTCTATTTATTTCTCTTAAAACTATAACTTAGTAATGATTGATTCTAAAATGCTTTAGCTTTATTGATTAAGAAGAAAATAGTGAAGGGGAATAAATTAAAATATTAGTTTGGGTATCTAGTTGTTTTGTCTAATATTTAGTATTTGGTCATTCATGGGATTGTTGCATTGTATTCAATAGTGCAATTCTCTAAATTCAACTTACAGAAACTTCTATAATTCTCAACTAGATTTTGTAATCCATGATTCTTCATTTCTTATTTTGGCTTTTATTTACATATGCTGATTTTAGTTTCTCTTGTTTATTTCTTTGCTAGATGATGAATCACCTAGGACAAGAGGTGATGACAATCCTAGTGTAACAAGCAATCCTAATCCAACAAGAATTCAAGACCCTTTGAATTACGATAGAGGTCTGATTACAAAGGGACATGCTAAGAAGATGAAAGAAGCATTACGTACGCTAATTCAAGCAATTTGGGCTCAGAATATGAATTCAAGTCAATCTTATCCATTTAGAGCACATGGAGTTAATTCTGGTCCAAAACATATTCATCTAGTGCAAATTGAAGATTTAGGCACAAGTAATGTTATTGGGTCCAGTTAGAGTGCATTAAGCCCAAAGGAGTCATTGTTCATGTTGCAAGCCTAAGTTGAAGCCCAACAATGTGTTATTTAGTTTAAGTAGCAATTGTTATATCATGGACCCCTGTCCATATTGCAATATGGACAGGGGGTCTATACACATGTGAATTAAGGCCAAATACGTCTTTTTTTTTTTTACGCTTTTGATTTTTTAACGTCTTCTTCACTTTTTCTTTAGTTTTGCAGTGTCTGTATGCCGTAACGCTACTATGGCAATGGAAAGCCTTAATGGTCACTAGCAAATTTGATCATCAACACCATGATCAAGATCAAGATCAGGACCATCGACACCATCAACATTCAGGGGGTTTCAGAAGATGCATATTTATGGTGTTTTCTTGTAGTAAAGAATTGATGTTTCCATAACTATTATGCTCCTACTGGTAGTGTTGCCACCACTATCTCCGCCGCCTTTGTTGTTCTTATTTATTCCAGTCTTTATTATGAGTCTTCTCATAACTTTGATTCACTTTTTTTGGACGTGGGTTTTTTTTAATGAATGTCCTCTCTTTCTTTCAGTAAATTTGATTAGTTTTGAAAAGTAGACTTCTACTTTTTTAGTTGGAACTTTAGTTTAGAAACCTATATGATCTTTTTATCAACTCTTATTCTATAATTGTTCCTTTATTCATTGTTCATTTATTTTCAGCTGTTTACTTTTTTTTCTATTTGCTTCAATAACTCATTAGTTTGCTTAAAGTTGAGGAGTTTGATCTCTCCTAGAATGTGCAACAAAAGGAAACCCTGTCTGTTAGCATTCTTTATTGCATCTGATGGGATTGTTTTGGAGAACCTTGCAGTAAGATTTCTTAACGACATTCAAATTCTAGAGGTAAATTAATTAGAAAAGCTTGTGCATTTTATCATTTTTACTTATTATTTGTTATCATCACAATAGTTTGATATAAACAAGAATTATTCTCTAACAGTTCTTGCTTTGCTCAAATTTCATATAAAGATTCAAGACTTGAATTCTATATGTATAGAGGATGACCAATGGAAAAGCAGCAAATTACCAAGATGAGCAAATTACCAATGGAATTTTGCTTTCTTCAAGTAATCCAAGATCAATACATTGAAGTTGATTCATTCTTTTTTATGAACATGAAGTGTATATTTAATGGACTTGTATATTGTGTCCAATGAACATGTAGTTTTTTATTGATGAATTTATATAGAATAATAAATTAGAGTATTAAAAGTGATGAATTTAAAGTTGATAAATAATGAACTTTCATGATTTAATAAATGAACTTAACTATTTGACCAATTAAACATGTATTGTCATTACTTAAATAATGCATGTTCATTAAATTTTATTATTTATCAATTCATTGTGAAACCTTTGCAAATGTCCATTAGCAAAGATTAGGAATAAAGGCAACCCTTTGCAAGTGTCCATTAGCCATCAATTCATTATGAATGAATCCAAGAAGAATCTTTGACTCAAAAAGACTTAGGATGATTCCGATATTTTGATTAAAAAAATACACAATTTCATTGATTTTTTTTCTGGTTTTCGGCTTTATATAGCTGCAATAGAAAAGACTACAATGGCGGGTAGTGGAAAGTCTTCTTGCAACAAACAAAAACATATCTATTCATTGACATCTTCAATTGTATGTTTCATATAAGTTATTTTTTAATAACAATGAATGCTTTCTTCATCAAATATCAGTATGTTGGTAGTATCTAATGCCTAATGTTATCAGCAAATAAATAAAAAATGAAACTTCTACTTGCTATAATGAAATTGAAAAAACTAGTAATTTCTTGTTGTCTAATGGTCAGTTCATAGAGAAGGAAAGTACTATGCTATTCAGTTTGACTTCTAGAATTTGGTTTTTTTATGAACACGAAGTATATATTTAATGGACTTGTATATTCTGTCCAATGAACATATAGTTTTTTTATTGATGAACTTGTATAGAACAATAAATTAGAATATTAAAAGTGATAAATTTATAATTGATAAATAATGAACTTTCATGATTTAATAAATGAACCTAACTATTTGACCAATTAAACATGTATTGTCAATGCATGTTCATTGAACTTACTTGCATATTCATTAACCTCCAACTGTAAGTTCATTGACCTTCACCTCCAGATTCACTTTCAATCTCATTAAAAAAAATTAAAAAGTATTTTTTAATTAATAACTAATAAACTCCAATCAATTAACACCAACTCTAATCCCTTCAGTTTCTTTCCTAAACTTGAAAAACAACTCAGATGGCATCAAACTAATATTGTAAAGCTCTTCCCACGAAAGGGGTTCCTCTAGATTAAAAGCAAATGTAGGCTCTATGTTTTTTAGCAACTAAGTGAAACAAAAGATTAAGAAACAACTCACAGCACCAATCCCATGTGATTTCTATATGATTAATTCTTTTGCTTCATGCCTATAAAACAATTCTCCAATGTTTTTTTTTTGAAACTTCTCCATCCATAAAAGACAAAGCTTCATATTTTTCTTCTGATTTCTTTGGATTTAATGAAGCAACTAAGCTAGCGGCCTTTGGTCTTATGTTATTCATAGTCCATGAACTGATAGTTGATGCACTCGAGAGTCGACCTAAGATCGCTAGCGAGAGAAGCTTCTACAAGCCATTGTGATACCTCTGCATCGTAATCGATCGGAACCACCTAAGACAAAGGCGAGAGATGTAAGGCTCGAGAGACAGAGAATGGAAGAGAAGAGAATAGAGAAACTTGAAAGAAGCGAGCACAAAAATTTAAAAGACATGTTTTACCTTCACACGTGTGATGGACCCCTGGTCCATATTGCAATATGGACAGGGGTCCATGATATAATTTGCGATTTAAGTAGTATTTAAAATGAATTTGAATGTGTTCCTTATTCAAAACGTTTTAGAAGTGTTTGTTTTTAGTTAGAATTACTTTTCTTTAGTTTAGTTCGCAAGCAAAATAACTCTTATTCTTTAGGGATTTGTTTTCTTATGCTTCAGGGGTTTATTATCCTTATCTTTTAAGGATTTGTTTTAGATTAAGTTTAGAGTTTAAGAATACATATAAATAGTTTATTTTTATTTTGGCATCTTTTTCATTGACTAAAATAAAGTGATGTATTTTGCTTGGAGTTTTATTCTTTGGACTTTTAAAATAATATAAGTTATTTGATAGTTCACTTGTCTTATCAATTAGACCTTCCATATCTAATTGTGGTGAATTCTTGATGGTTAGAGTTTTTAGTTGTTCGATAATTAAGGATTCTAGTTTCCAATTTATTTCTTAGACGATCTAAGGTGTTGGTATCAATAGATTGTTGCGGATTTTATTTGTTAGATAAACCCAGTTTACATTAGTTTGGTATCAAAGCTTTTCCTCTAAGAATCAGGTTACATATGCCTAATTGTGGTTTTTCGTTCATTCTTTATGTTCTTTTCTTCTACTCCTTCTCATTCGTTTCATCAACATTCTCATTTGTTCATCATTATTTTGTTCAAATTTGTTTTTGCATCATCTTAATCATCTTTGAACTCATTTTCTTTTAATTCTTGCATTAGCATTTGACCATATAAAAAAATTTAAAAAATAGAAAAAAAGAAAAGAAGATAAAAAAAGAAAAAGAAAAAGAAGAAAGAAGTAATTGGTCATTTGCAATATAATCTTTAGAATCTTTAAAGTTTCTTTCACATTTTTGGAATTCTTTAACGTTCTTTGATTATTTTCTTGATTTCTTGATCAAATTTATGGATTTCTTGAATTATATTTGAGTTCTTTGATCAAATCTTGATTCAAGATTACAAATCTTGAAATTTGAAGGCTATAAATTAATTTTTCTTAGTTCCTAAAATGAAAATTCAAAATTTTCTTGTTTAATAAAGATATCTTTGTGGATAAGATTAAATCTTGAACAAATTCTATCCTTATTTTGTTAGATTTAAGCATATCTTTTTTTGTCCTAATCCGCATCTTATTTTAAAGCTTTTCTTTGTCCTAAAGGGATTAGACAAATCCTTTTCCTTATCTACAACTTATTTTCCTTATCTATAACTCTTTTTCCTTTATCTATTAGGTTAAAATTCATTTTTGCTTTGTATACCCCAATTTAATCTATTTTTGCCACTTTTTTTTTTATTTTAGCACTTCTATTGTCTCCAAAATTACTTAAATTTTAATTTTTAAATTCTGAAAAGGGAATTCATTATTTTGTGTTGTTTGGTTTTGTTTGATTTTATTAAGAACACTAAGGGAACAAGCCGAGAGGTTTGAAAGTTGCAAGCTATTTTATGTTTCTTGAGGGTGTTAAGCATGAATTTGTATATCATAATGGATATCCCTTTATTTTGTGGTAAGAATGACCCTGATGTTTACTTGAGATGGGTACAATAAGTAGAGAAAGTGTTTGAATGTCAAGAATATAGTGAGGTACAAAAGTGTAAACTTGCTTCTCACAAATAAATAGTTCGTACTGATTTTTAGTGGAAAGATTCGATGGCATTTAGGAGAATGCATTAGAAATATGAGGTTAGAAATTGGAAAGTGATGAAGGGGTAAAGACTAGATGTTTTGTTCCTCATGATGTTAGGGATAAATTCTATCTTAAATTGCAAAAGGTTATACAAGGTGATGAATTAGGTGTTGATGATTATGCTAAAAAGTTTAAGTTATTTGTAATTGAAAGTGATTGAGGTGAATCTAAAGGGCAAAAAATTACAAGATTCATAAGCAAGCTTAAGAGTAAAATTAGCCAAGATTTGGACTTCAGAGTACTTGCAACCTTCTATGTCTTTGAAGGATGTAATTACACTTGCTTTGAAGAGATAAAAACATGTTAAAAAAAAGGACTTGAGGTATGGTTCTTATTTTTGTTCACTTTTAGAGAGTTGGAGTAATAAGGGTAGTAGTAAGAGTGGTGCTAATATTGAAATAGTATTAAGTGATCATGAGAAGAAATACAAGGGTCAATTGTGTGTTAAAATACATTATCAAATTAATAAAGTGGAAGATAACATCACTCACAAAGAGAAGTGTAAAATGGAAGTGGTTGTATTTGCAGAGACCAAAATAGAGTATGAATTTGATAAAAATAAAAGTGTTGGAACTATTGAATTGGTTGAAAGACAAGTTGAGGGAGAAGAATAAAGGAAAAGAGTGCTAACTTGAAATTTTACCTTCAAAGACAATTTTTTAAGACTTTTGCAGTAAACAACATATTGAAGAGTTTCAATCCTCCAGTGGGAAAACTTTGAGGAGGGAAACCCATAAAATTGAGAGAAAAGCAAAAAGTGGGTTAATTGTTAAAAATGGGTTGAATGAGAAAAGTGAGAAAAAAAGGGGGAAACACTTGGTGAAAGAAAACAAATAAGGTATGAGTGAAAAGAAGAAGCTAGAGATTGAGAGCATCAAAAAGGATAATGAGCTAATGATTCATCATGAGTATACTAACAACTTTAATATTTTATTTTTCTAGTGTTTTAAAAGTTATTTTTCAAACTTTTATGTCATATAAAGATCCATTTGATGATGTTATTGAAGTATTTTATGCCTACA
The DNA here is from genome assembly GCA_949671775.1 of Mallotus repandus. Lineage (NCBI taxonomy): Eukaryota > Viridiplantae > Streptophyta > Magnoliopsida > Malpighiales > Euphorbiaceae > Mallotus > Mallotus repandus. The sequence goes on along the minus strand of CATIWM010129069.1, from coordinate 23,290 downwards.
AGGAAATCCATGGAGCCTTCATTCATAATAAGAAAAATATAAGATATTCATGCTTCAAGTTTAGAAGGAAGCCACAAGAATACAATTCTTACAAGTTTGTGAATATAAGTTCTATGTTCTAACTATGCAATCAAGCTCAAGTTGTTTTGAAGTTGTTTATGTGGATCCTTACTTCAAAGGAGAAGTTTTCAACCAAGAAGTTTGTGTTTAACTCTAGAGGATTTATGAATTTATCAACTTTAGAAGATGGTTAGTGATTTGAGGATGAATCCTCTTAAGGAAAGGGGGAATGATGACAATCCTAGTGTAACAAAGAATCTTAATCCAACAAAGATTCAAGACCCCTTTAACTTATGATGGAGGTTCAATTCAAAGGTTTCTCTTACAAAGTTAGAAGCACAGTTCTAGAAGCAAAGCCAAGGGCACGTACTAAAAAGATGAAGGAAGCATTACATATGCTAATTCAAGCAATTTAAGCTCAAAGTACGAATTCAAGTCAATCCGATTCATTTGAAGCACATGAAGTAAATTTTGGTCCAAAACTTATTCATTTGGTGCAAATTGAAGATTTAAGCCCAAGTAATATTATTGGGTCCAATTTGGGTGCATTAAACCTAAAAGGAGTAGTTATTCATATTGCAATCCCAAGTTAAAGTCCAATAATGTGTTATTTAGTTTAAGCAGTATTTAAAATGAATTTGGATATGTTTATTATCTAAAACATTTTAGAAGTGTTCGTTTTTAGTTAGAATTAATTTTCATTAGCTTAGTTGGCAAGTAAATAATTCCTATTCTTTTAAGGATTAGTTTTCTTATCCTTTAGAGGTTTATTATCCTTATCTTTTAATTATTTTTTAAATTAGGTTTAGGGTTTAAGAATACATATAAGTAGTTTATTTTGAGCCTATTTTGGCATCTTTTTCATTGCCTAAAATAAAGTGATGAATTTTGCTTCAATACTCTTATAGTTTTATTCTTTGAACTTTTTAAATAATATAGGTTGTTTGATAATTCATTTGTCTTATCAATTGGACCTTCCATATCTAATTGTGGCAACTTCCTACTAGCTAGAGTTTTTAGTTGTTCGATCCTTCCGAGTTGTTTTTTGGACAATCTAAGGTGTGGGTATCAATAAATTGTTACGAGTTTTGTTTGTTGGATAAACCTAGTTCGCATTAAGAGGGCGAGCTGATTCAACAATGGGAGAAGTGGGTGATGATGGAGTTGAAGATGGTGGCAGCGATAGTGGTAGATTTTGAGAGACAAGTTATGGAAAAAAACAAAAACAAAAGAGACTTTTGGTCAAAGAAGAAAAAAATAAAATGATAAAGAAAATTTTAGTTTTGTATGATGGGATCCACTATTAGCCATGTCAGCATTACTAATGGTTGTTTAATATTTCTATTAAAATAAGGGCTTAAATTGTTGGTTTTTCAACAAATTGTATTTTTTCCCCAAAAAAAAAAAGGGGATTTATCAACACCTTGTTGAAAACATTAGGGGCAATAATGCAACTTTGCCCTTTTAATTTTTGGAGTGGGGTAGCGTAGACTGGAGTGCCTAGTTTGGTTAAGGGAAGGTGAGATTCTTAAACAGAAGCACGTGTCATTGCTGTCTCGTCAAATCTCAAATGATAGTAGTTTATTTGTTTGTTTTTTTTATCAATTTTAAAAATATTTTTTGTCTGTAACGAGTGGAACGTCATATTTACGTTTCTGGAAGGCAAAAGGGCGTTTACTATTTTCTTTCAGATTCAGATCCACGCGCTTCTCTTGCCGGTGTTAACCATTTTCTTTTACAAAGTTTTCAAATAGGCACTTATGTGAAATGGTGGAATGCGTATCAATCATACCTTAAAACTACATATTATAGTGCTTTCCAAAAAAAAAAAAAAGAACTACATATTATAGGAATTAATATATTAACCACGAAAAAAAATTATTATAGATTTAAAGTCTAATATATTTAAAAATTATGCATCAATTATAAATTTTATTTTATTAAAATACTTTATATATGTATATATTTCATGCATCAAATGGATTCATGACTAATTTGAATTATATTTTACTTGAATTTATGTTCAGATAAAATATAATTTATTATTATTTAAAAATTATAAAATTTATTTTTGAGAAATAAATGAGTTTGCTATTTTATTATTATATTTATCTAAAGTTTTATTCATGTGTCAAATTTTAATAAATTGTTAATAAAAATACGAAGCAAAAAAATTACATATTTTTTAACATAGGGTAGCAATGGATTAAATATTTTTTACCATAGGGTAGCAATGGACTTTTAATAACAATTATAGGGACTAAAAATATGAAAATAATTAGGTGGGTATGCTAATCTTTACAAAATTTTCACAAAATTTAATTTTTAAAACTTTTAAAAGGTCAAAAGGTACTATAGTAAGAAAATGTTTATATAAATAGTGTTTGAATATTTTAATTTTTATTATTTTAATGTTTAAATTTTTTGTTCAATTAAATGTTTGATTAATAATATTTTATATAATTTTTATAGGTTAAAATGCTTAGATGATAAATTTTAAATAATAAATTAATTTAAATATTATTTGATTATATTATATTACATTATGCTCGAATTATATTTTTAATAACTATTAAATAATAATATTTTTTCACTTTTTCAAATAAGGTTTAAAAAAAACTAAATGTTGTATATTTTTCTAGGGGAAAGGTGCTAATTGGACCCCCATATTTTGTTCTAGTTTCACATTGGACCCTATATTTTTGTTTTTTGCTCAAATTGAAATTTTTGTTTGGAAATTTAGACCATATTGAACTTTTACCAAGTACAATAAAATCTTGTAACTGTTTTTTAGTATAGTTAAGTCCCATAAATTAATAAAAAATTAATTTTAACGAATACTAACAAATAAAATTGATAATTTTTTTAGAAATATATATATAACCTATTTATAAAAGGAAAAAGGTATAAAAATTCCCTTATGGTTTTGTCCTAATCTCACTTAACCCCATAACATTTTTAAAGGTTCAAATACAATCATAACGTTACTAAAATGATACAGAAACACCCCTTCAACTGACACCGTTAACAACTCTGTTTAATGTTCGTTAAAAATTGCTCATATGGCATATGGGTCCCACCAACTTGTACATGTAAGCTAAATTAAAAAAAAAATTCATGTGGGACCCACCAACTTATATCCCAAAATTGCCCTACTCTTTCTCCTCTGCATCCTCACCTTCACCACTTCCACCATCACCACCACCTCCACCACTCAGAAATAAGCAAACACACCAACAATTCAACAAATTACAAACCATAACAAAGCCACAACGCAAACAAAATCATTAAAGCACAAATCAAACAAGAGAAAAATGATCCAAAAACTTCAAGAGAAACCACCACTACGCACCGAAACCTGAAGCTTCAAATCACAGTTTTTATTTGTTGGAGCTCCGATGAATGCGTGAGATTCTAAATCGAAATCAGTTGTGGAAGAATAACTTTTGCATTTATATAAGCATATCCAGGAGCCTACTGATGCTACTAATGCAGTTGCAAGATGTTGTTATAACACTCATAAGCAAAGCAACTGAACTTGATAGATGGGAATTTCTATGCTAACTGTGCCCAAAATTTCAAGCTTTATCTAACCATGGTTAATCTGACTTTTATGAATTACTTTCGCCATACAATATAAGAAAGTTAACAAATCTTTGGAACTAGATGCAAAATTACATAACTTTACAAGTAATAAAAGTTTAATCCACAAGTTTAACCACCCAGTTAGGAGCCCGATTAGTTGTTCCATGGACAAGTTTAAGCGCATATTGAGGTTCAGAAGAAAGAATGACCTTAATATCTTTAATAAGAGCATGAATTTGCCATAGGATATGCGCCTATCCATCAGAAATAGCAGTAATGGTCACACGAGAGTCTGATTTAAACAGTGCTTGCCAAAGACCTTGATATTTTGCAAATGCAACGGCTGTCAATAAAGCCTTGGTTTTGCCAATGAGAGCAGAAGAGAGGTGGCGGGAAATAAACCTCCACCTCATTCTCCTCCTTTTGATCATCGTACATCCACATTCTCACTCTACCACAGCTATCGACGTAACCTACACTTCACTATTCTCACCAGCGACACCATCACCACCACCAGACCGCATTGCCGCCACAATCTCCTCCCTCAACTTTCACTATCTCCTTCTCACGAACCCTGAACCTAACCTAATTCACTCCTTCGCTTTCATGAACACCGCATCCATTTTATCTGCCCAAAATTAAACAACCCCACAATTTAATTCCCACTTTATTCGACCAAATTACAGCCAAACAGAAACCCATGCACTGAAGTAAAAAAAAATAAAAATTACTCTTTGAAGATGATGGACAAACAGGAGCCAAAGATACATAAGGATTAGACTCAGCAGGCATAGTAGTAGCAACAACAGCTTTCTCAAGAGTAGGTGATGCAGTTGTGATGTTCGCCCAATTATCTGGAGGTGGAGAAACATCGCTAGGGTCAATCTTTGGATAAGGAGCATAATCAGAGGTATGAGAATTAGGCTTGTTGTCGTGCTTTGGTGAGCCTACAGGTGATCTTGGTTTTTTGGCATCATCAACTGCTTGCTGCTGATTTTCCATTTTGATGATGGTGGAGGTAGCGTTGAGAGTGGCGGTGATGGTTTATAGAGATTGTTGGGATATATTCGCGATGACTAGGGGTTTCACATTCGATGAATTTTTTTTATTCGTCTGTATGGTCGATTTTGTTGGCCCCATATGCCACACCAGCAATCTTTTTCTTATTTAATTTGCCTCCATGTCCACATCAGTGGGCCTCATATGCTACACAAACAACTTTTAACGGACATTAAATTAACTGTTAACAGTGTTAGTTTGAGGGGTGTTTCTGTATCATTTTAGTAACGTTATGGGTTAATTTGAACCTTAAAAAATTTTATGGGGTTAAGTGAGATTAGAGCAAAATCATAAGGGGGTTTTTGTACCTTTTCCCATCATAAAATTTTAAAAATTTTTAAACCTATAAAATAATTTTGTAATTTTTCTTAAATTTTTAAAAATATTACAATCAAATGATATAAATTTTAAAAAAAATGACCAAATATATTCGTTAATATAAATAGTGAATTGATAATTGATCTAAAATTTTATTTTAATGGTTGAATAAAAAATTTAAAATTTTTTAAAAACATAAATCCATAATTACATATTTATATACACAAAACACCTAATCACTTAATAAATTAATTCTTACAATTAATAATGATGAAAATAGTTTAATCTTAATTTAGTATTAGTTTACTATTATATTTTTTATTACTTTAAAATGAAAAATTTTATAAACTAATCATATTAAATTATAGATTTATTTTTAACAAAATATCAATTCTATCCAATTTTATTTGAAAATTTTAATTATATTTTTAAAATTACTTTTAAGTTTTTACAAAATAAATTTGACACTTACTAAATTTTTTTTATTTTCTTTTTCTTACAATAAAATAAAATGTAAAAAATGATTATACATTTTAATTTTGTTATTCTCAACATAAATTTAAATTTAATTTTTAAACAGTTTCATACATTTTTAATTTTTCACTAAAAAACCTTAAATTCTAACTACTCAATTTTCAACTATATTATTTAAAAAATTTTCTAATAGAGTTCAAAGTGTGAAATGAAAAAAAAGGAGGCTTTTGAGAATAAAATAATATATATTTCATTTTTTGAAAAATATGAAAAAAATTAAAAATGTATTATTATTTATAGTGATAATTAAAAGTAATTTACTTTATATTTTAGATTTTAGATTTTTATTAATATTAGTCTATATAATGAACTTATTCACAAGTTATAACTCTTTTATTTTTTGTATTATTTTCATTGATACATAAAAGTTAAAATTTTATGCGAAAATTCAAAATTTAATTTTAAATGTATCTCAAATTTGGTAAACATTGAAACTTGAGACTATTTTTAAAATTTTATTTTTCTTAAAAATTTGAATAACATCATATTCATTTTACAAGAATCTAAAAATAATTTTTAAAAATATAATTATATTCTTCAAATAAATTTGGACAAAATTGATACAATTTATAAAATTGAAGAGCAAATTAAAATAACTTTTAAAGTATGATTTAATTGATAAATAGTCAAAAGTTCAAGATATAACAAATCATTTTCCTAAATGAGAAAAAAAAAAAAGACAGTTAGCTTCAATGACAACTTTTTTATCCCTTCGCAATATCCAATTAAGGTACGATTGAATCCAAGTTAAAGAAAGTTTATTGTGACTCCAATAATGCATTAACTTTTTTTGCCCTTATTAAGTAACTTTACCCCTTATTTTGTTCAATTCTATCAAAAAATTTATTTTATTTTCAAATAAATTCCAAATATAATTTATTTCCAAATGAATTCCAAATTCATTTAAACCAAATATACTTCATTAATAAGAATGAATTTAATTTCAAACAATTCCATAAAATTAAAAAATTGGAATTAAAAATGAATTTTATAACGTTCTAATTTAAATCAAACATATTTATTTGAATTTGTAAATAAATTCTACAAAATTTTATAGAATTCATTTGAACCAAACAAACCTTTAACTATTAATCCTTTAATAGTTAATCTCATTTTAATGCAATTCTATTAACATAGAAAAATAAAAACTTTTCATTTTTTCTTAGAAAAATAATATGTTCTATCTTCAACTTTAGGCTAATTATCAATTAAATTTTACTTTGAAAGTTATTTTAATTTGCTCCTTCAACTTTATAAATTATGTCAATTCTGTCCATTTTTATTCGAATGGTCTACTTATATTTTTAAAAATTACTTTAAATTCCCATAAAATAAGTTTGACACTTAGTCAATTTTTTTCTTTTTTAAGAAAATCAAATTTGAAAAATATTTTCAAGTTTTAATTTTATTATTTTTGAAATAAATTTTAAATTAATTTTTAAATATTTACATAAATTCTTAACTTTAATGTATCAATTAAAAATAATAAAAAAATAATAACTTGTGAATCAATTTATTATATAGACTAATATTAATAAAAATAAAAATTAATAAAGTAAGCACTTTTAACTATCGCAATAAATAATAATAAAATTCAAAATTTTTATTTTTTTCAAAAAAATTAAATAATTTTTTATATTATTGACTAATATTTTTAGTATCTCAAAAATCTTTTTTTTAGGTTAAATTATAAAAAAATTCACAATTTTTAGCGTTTTTTACAATGTCGACATATTTTTTTTTTGGCAATGTCATTCACCAACTTTTAAATTTTTGCAATTCAATACACCGGTTGAAAATCTAGTGAAACTTTGTTGACTTAGACACCAAAAAAATATGAGTTGTTCCATGTAAGCGTCACATCAAAACACACCGTTTTGACAATTTAAAAAAATACATAACCATTGACATTTTTTACAATTTAAACACGACCTATTGATTTTGACAAATTAATACATATTTTTTTTATATTTTATTTAATTTATATTTTTCAATTAATACATGCAAAGTAAATATTTAAGTAATGAAAATTTAAAATTTATTTTTTTAATTAAATAAAATATAAATTTTATTGCTTATTTTTATGCAATTAACATTTAATTGATACATTCAAATTAATATATATTTAGTTATTTTAAATTAAATTATTGTTTTATAATATTTAAAATATTAAAATATTTAATTTAATCAAATTGTATTGTATTATTTAAATTAACTTACATATTAAATAAATTTTATAATCAAATTATAAATAAAATAATTAATAATATATACGTTTCCGTTGAAATCAAATCTTAATTTTTCTTTTATTGATGAATTTATAGTAATTAATTAATATTTTTAATTTTATATTTTTGATTAATAAATTAATTTTAAATTAATAAAAAAATTAATTAAATAATAAAAAATTAAAAATTAAAATTATATATCATCAATTATTTTATGTATAATTTAATTATCAAATTTATTTAATATGTAAATCAATTTAAATAATAAAATACAATTTAATTTAATTAATTTTATATCACTTTAAATATATCAATTAAATGTTCATTACATAAAAATAAGTAATAAAATTTATATTTTATTTAATTAGAAAAATAAAATTTGAGCTTTCATTACTTAAATATTTGCTTTACATGTATCAATTAAAAAATATATATTAAATAAAAAATAAAAATCATGTATCAATTTGTCAAAATCAATAGGTCGTGTTTAAATTGTAAAAAATGTTAAAGGTCATGTTTTTTTTTATAAATAGTCAAAACAGTATGTTTTGACGTGGCGCTTATGTGGATTTACTCAAAATTTTCCGATGTCCACGTCAGCAAAGTTTCACCGGATTTTCAACCGGTATATTGAATTGTAAAAATTTAAAAGTTGGTGAATGACATTACAAAAAAAAAAGAATATGTTGAAATTGCAAAAATCACTAAAAGTCGTAAAAAATTTTTATAATTTACCCATTTTTTTTATCTAATACTTTTTTAGTTTGATCTTTATTAGGAAAATTTCTAAATAATGTGGTTGAGAGTTGAGAAGTAAATTTTAAAATAGTTAAATTTAAGAATTTTAAATGAAAATTTAAAATTTTATTAAAAAATTTAGAAATTAATTTTTAAATTTATGTTAAGAGTGATAAAATTAGAATTTAAAAATATTTTCTTATATTTTTTTATAAGAAAAAGAGGATAAAAAATCTAATAAGTGTCAAATTTATTTTATAGGATATAAAAATAATTTTTAAAAATACAATTAGATCCTTCAAATAAAATTGGATGGAATTGACATAATTTATAAAGTTGAATGAGCAAATTGACATAACTTTTAAAGTAGGATTCAATTGATAATTGGCTCAAAGTTCATGAAAAAATTGATGGTTTTTCCTTTTTTCGATTATTTCATCATAAATCTTGTAAATTGTTGATCTTTTTTATTTTTCTATATTAATAAGCAACAAATTAAATTTATAAAAAATATATAAATAAATTCAAAATTTTACCAATATTTTTTGTATGTGTATGAATGTATAAATATATATTATACATTTTTATCTTCATAATTTTTCTCTAATAATTTCTTTTCTAGTTAGATATTTTAAAATTAATTTTAATTTTTTTATAAAAAATTGATTATATACATTTATATATATTTCTTTTTGTTTATAATAAAATTAAGAATACACATATTTTTATTTAATATGAGCTCATCATAATTAAATGAATGGTGTACTACATCATAAATAATTGACTACAACATAAAATTTTAACTATATTATTAAATAAAATATCAAATTATTAAAAATAAAAATACAAAATATTTAATTTTTATAAAATATAAAATTAATTTTATCATAAATCAAAATAACCAATAAAGGTTAAAGGTGTCTTTTCTTCTTAATTAAAAAAGAACAAATTATATTTTTTATTTAAAATATTATTTATTTCTAACTGATTTCATCCTATACTGGGTAAATAAAATAATATATGTGTCAATTTAGTAGTTGTTATTAAATTATATCATTTTCCACTTTAAAATGAAAATGAGATGTAGCTGATTTATAAATATTTATATGATTAGGTTATTGGTGGTCACGGCTGTACCTTTGTGTGTGTTGAGACTTGAAGTGGTTGTTGTGGGCATTGGATACCATATTGGAGGTAATGAAGATACCAATCTACCATGTTAGATATTATTTTAATCATTATTGTTTTGTTGGCTTATTATAAAATTAATTACCTTTGTTTCATTTAAGTGAAATTTTGAATTTAAATTTTGATGTATATAGTCACATTAAATTAGTTATTAGAAAATTTTTGTTACTCTTTTAATTTTGTTCATATCGAATCGGATTAGTCAGAGTACAACGAGCTCTGAATACTGGTGTTTCGTAAAAAAATAAATGAAATTTTTATAATAATAATAATAAGTAGATGTGGATTTGTTTTACCAAACAATACCAACCCATTTTGTATTTGTAATCTTTCCACGTGAAGTGTCTCCCATATCATCATGTTGGTTTTCACCACTTTTTCCTTGCACTTAGAAGGCAAGGCCCTAATTAAAAAATCAGATCAACCTTCTTATATACAAGGTTGATTATTATTATTATTATTATTGAAGTGTTTTTGGTTAATTTGGTGGAATTATAGATAATTACTTTTCATTATTAAGCTAAATTGTGAATAATTATTTAGATTTCATTTTAGAGGCTTTTTTCCATTAACTAATAACTAATTTAAATTTATTTTATATTTTTAAACTGCATTTCTTATAACTGAAAGTAATAAAATAAAATATTTTTTAAATGAAATTTTTATAATTCATAATAAATAATTATTATTTTATATTATACTTAATGATTAAATAATTATCTTTTTTATATTTATTTATTTTTTTAAAATTATATCAATAAACTTACATTTTACAGGCTACTGTTAAATAAGTTTTAGGTTTATTAATGCATAAACATTTTACAGGCTACCGCTAATTCTTTTAATTTTGACATAAATGTTCCTTTTTGAATATATTATATTTTACTATCAAACATATAAAATTTAGTGGTTAATTATAATATAAAATTATTTATTATATATATAAATATATCGTTCACTTATACATATATAGACACATTCTCTCTCTCTTGATGAAATAATAATCAAATAAAATTATTAGGATGGCTTTTATATTTGATCAATTTATAGTTTTTAATTTATTAATATTATTTTAAATAAAATCATATTAATTTGGATTTTAATCTAACTAAATAGAAGTATTAGATCCTTAAAAAAAATAGAAGTATTAGAATTTAATATTTACAAAAATAGAGGACGAAAGGATTAATGCAAAACTTATATTTGCGGTTGTGAAATGAATCCTTGTCGTTTCCTTCAAAAAAAAAAAAAAAGAGTCCTACTCTGATTTGACTACGAGTGAATGCTACTCAAATTCTTATATTCAGTTATAGAACGATTTAATATTTATAAAAATACAAATACAAAAATTAAATATATATATATATATATATATATATATATAAGTGAAAGACATAAATTGTAAAAAATCTAAAAATAGAGAAAGAAAAATATGAATTACTAAAAAAAAGAAAATCATTGTTGATATTAATTAATTACATGATGCAATCAGTTATGCTTCAAATAAATTAATTTTTTTTCTGAACCGAAAATAAATTAGTTATTTATTAATAAAAGAATGAGTGTAATTATAATTAATTATTTCAATTAAATAATTAAATGATAAATAATTTCATGGCAAAAGATAATAGGTTGAGTTTATGAATTTATGATCACCATAAGTTCAAAATAACAAAAAAAAAAAAAAAAAACCTGCTCCCTTTCTAAAGTTACAAGAAATATAATTAATTTTATTTATTTATTTATTTTAGAGTTTTTATTTAAATTATTATTCACCACCATTGGCCCCCACATTATGATTCACTACCAAAATCCGATTCCTGATTGCTGATCTCCGGTCATCAAGCCAGATTTCGATCACTCACCCAAAATATAGTTAATAAAAATTAATAATTTTTATTTTTATTTTTTTACCATCATTATAAATAAATTAAAAGTGTTATGATAATATTATATTACATGTATTTTATAACGTAAATAATAAACATATATAGTAACAAAATGATAATTACATTACACTATGTTATATTTTTTTATTTTAATTATATAATTACGTTACAGTTCATTATATGGAATCAAATATAGCCTAAATTAATTATACATGGCCTGATTGTGAATTTCTGACCATTACAAAGTGTTCAAAGCAATGAAATTTAATGGCTTCACTATAGCATTCATTATAATTAATTAATCATTAGGTATATATATTTTTTCTATTTCTTTTTTTTTTCAAAAGTATTTGAGGTGGCATCCAATATATGTTTCGATCTCAACTCTTCACAACACGATGTTCACACGTAAAAATTATAATATATATATATATATATATGAAAATGATTTATTTTCATATTATACATGGAAGAAAAAGTATTAATTTATTATCAACTGTATAGGGTCATGAAGCATTTACTTTGGGAAGTAAATCCACAACTTCTAATATGTACCAAGTAAATTCAGGATCAGAACTTTAATATATGTACCAACTGAAATTATTAATATTTCAGTAACTAACATAAGAGCAACAATAGCAAAACCAATTGGTAGTTTTTGGCATTTATATGCAATGCTTTGGAATCATGCAAGTTGAGTGACAGCTTAAAGGACTTAATTAAGATTGTTGCCATGAGTAAGTGACAGAAGGGTCCCAAAAAAGGGCCCCATTAAGACATTACTAAAAAAATATATATTTTTACATTAAAAAAATTTGCCCAATGTATATATAGTGTCCTATATTTTGTATAACTAAGTTTTGATATTTTAAAATATTTATTATTGACTATAATTCTTTTAAATTTATTTTATTTTTAAATTTGTACTTTTTAATTTTAGTTAGCTCATCTAACATGAAAGTGAGTAAAAGCTTTATTTCAAATTAAGAATGTTTTGCTTTATCTTCCGTTGTAACAAAAAAAGAAAAATGTTTTGCTTACGGTACATTGTTGTTATTGGAGCATGACAAAAACACTCTTTGCATATATTGATAATCGACGGACATGCAAATGCATTTATGTACCATTATCCCCGATTGGATACTGTAGATATCATTAGTGACATGAAAACACTAAGATTTTTCATGTACTAGCTGGCTGCCGGTGCCATGATACATTATTAAGGACCTTGTGTATGCTAGGTAGGAGCCTCTTTTATTTTTTTTATGGGCAGATTCATCCCGTTTTGAAAAACCACTGCAATTTCAAACATTATTGTATGAACTATAAAAACAATTACAAATTTACAAACCATTACAAAACTATAATGTTATAGAGTATATATATAAAATAAGGACATAAAGTCCTTCACAATATTCCCACCAAGAATTAAACCGATAACTTTTTTGAAACCTCAATTGTTACCAATTAGGTTAGACTTCATTGACTCTTTTCTTTTATATATATCTATCTTAGTGGCGGATGGAATAAGGACATAAAGTTATTGATAATGCCCCACCAAGAAATTGAACCGATAACTTTCTTGGAACCTCCACTTTACCAATTAGGTTAGACTTTATTGACTTTTTTATTTTTTCAATTATATAAAATGTGTACATATATATAAATTAGAGGTAGAACATACGTTTTTATGTAATATTTCAATTCTAACATAACGGACAAGTGAACAGTTTGGTTGCTGAAACCTCTTCACTCTCAAACAAGATACATATATATAGCAATTCTTTTAACATTAAGATGAGATTTGAATTATGAAGCTTAAAATATAGATCAAAGATTATGAAAAAATCATCATCATAAAGTAACATGTTCATCTTTAAAAATAAGGCTATTGCCATCTTCCTTTCCAGAAATGTAAAAAAATAAAAAATGGAATATGTTATTTGCTCTTTTTTTTAAGGCATCGGATATATTCGTACTTCGGTTCTAAATACCAACCCAGCAATTTATGCCATTTGCATGGTTCGATATTGACAAGATGCTATTTATATGCATAGCTTTATGTAGTTGATATTCTCACAATAATTAGCTAACTACTGTCAAAAGGAACTTAAAAGTCTTACAACATTTTTTATTAACACAAAAATCAAATGATTTAAATATTAATAAATTTTATAACAAATAAATATTAATACCTTTACAAGTATTTAAATATTAATAAATTTTATGGAGAAAATTAATACCTTTACAAGGTATGTAGCTCTGTTCCTAACGTATAATATACCATTGTTTTCGGCTTATATAGATCAAATCTAATTTTTAGACTAAATGGGTTTTGACATAAATTAATAAATATAAATTTTTTTTTTCATTTGATAATGTTCAAGTAATTTAATTCTCACCATAAGAGAGAGTAAAAGGAACGGAGAATCAAACACTATTCTCTACATCTGGTTATTTATATCTTTTATCACTTGCACTATTCAAGGGTCAAATTGATAAATAATTTACACATAATCAAATGTCAACAGAGTAATAATTAACTTAGAAGGGGAAAAAAGTCTTTTACTTCAAAATTTACATCTCGATATCTATAGCTTTTGATTAAGTTTTTATTATATACATATATTATAAAATAAAAATTTAATAACTTAATAAATTAATTCTTACAATTAATTATTATGAAAAATAGTTTACTTTTAATTTAATCTTAATTTTTTTTTATTACTTTGAAATGAAAAATGTTAAAACCTAATAACTTATAAGTATATTAAATTATACTTTTATTTTCAAAAACATAAATAAATTTGAGTGTATTATAATTTAAAATTAAATAAAATGCATAAATATATTAATAATATATATTTATGCATAATTAAATTTATATATTTATATAATATATCATTAATTTATTAAATTTTATATGGTACAAATATATTTGAGTTTTAAATATAATTTAAAAATTTTAAATTTTAAATATTTTACTGTAATAAGGGCTAATTTGTTAAATAAGTAAAACATTGGGGAGGTTTTTATAAATATTTAGGAGGTATTTCATTTATTTATATAAAAAAATAAGTGGCAAGTGTAATTGTGAAGATTAATTTGACTTTTATTGAATAGTTAAGTGGCTAAATTGGCTCAAAAAGTAACAAAAGGGCTAGTATGATATTTGTCAAAAAGTTCAGGAGAGAAATCGACCCTTATTCCATAAAAATACTATTTTTTAGTTCTTTTACAGTACAAACATTTGTATTTATATAAATATAATTAGAACTGTTATATTATTACTAATTAATTGTAGCTATTGATATATTTTACGGTATTGATATACAAAAATAATTAATGATTGTAGTTAAATAAAAATAAATCTAATGGTTGTAATTTCATTTATATAAATACAAATGTTTATATCATAAGAAGAACCATTTTTTAGATATCTTATTGTTTGGATAATGTGTGTGTATATATATATATGTGTGTGTTAAAAATGAATAAAGGTCAATTTAGCCCTGAACTTTTTGTCCAGAGTCAAATTAGTCCTTTTACATCTTCTTAGATCAATTTAGCACTAAACTTTAAGATAAAAGTAAAATTGACCCCTAAAGATTACACTTAACTCCTTATTTTTTGACAGATTAATGAAAAATCATCTATAATTACAAATACCTTCCTAATGTTTTAAATAATTTACAAATTAGTTCATATTTTAGTAAACTAAAAAATTTTAATTAAAAAAATTAATTTTAAAAATTATATTTAAAATATAATTTATTTATAAATTTTAAAATTTAAAATTTTAACAGTACTTAAGTGTCATATATAATTTTAAAAATTAAAAATAATTTATAAATAAAAAAATTTAATATTTCAAAACTACTAAAATTATTAGTGAATAACTAAATTGACATATTAGTATAATATATTATTGAAATTTTAAATTTTAAAAGTTATAAATAAATTATATTGTAAATATAATATTAATATTTTAAAAAATTAAAAAAATTAATTTTTTAATTAAAAATTTTTAGTTTACTAAAATATGGACTAATTTGTAAACTACTTAAAATATAAGGGAGGTATTTGTAAATATATAGAGAGTCTTTTGTTAATCTGTTAAAAAATAAGGAGTTAAGTGTAATCGTTAGGGGCCAATTTAGCCTTTATTTCAAAATTCGGTGCTAAATTGGCCCAAAAATATATAAAAGGGCTAATATAATCATGAGCAAAAAGTTCAGGGACCAAATTGACCTTGATTCCTAAAAAAATGTTAGGACTAAACATCTATAAAAGGAAACTCCCGCAAAACCTTTTCTTAAAAATCGCAAACAAAAGACCAACTACTATATTTGTATCTTTCTTACCTTGTTAGTTTCCTCCATCTCTAAGTCCTCGACATGGACAATGACGATCCAGATCTCTTCAAAAACCAGCCAAAAGTTGGATTAAGCGCCATCAGGATTATTCATGAAGTCGACACGATACCTTCTCAAGAACGACAAAACGTTAATGATGGTACTGAAGAAGACGACAATCAAAATGATGAGTACTGTAGCACACCAACTGCAGCTCAGAACAAGATTCCTGTCAGGACAAGCTGCCCACCACCACCACCACCGAAGAAACCCTCGGTTTCATCACGCAAAAGGAAGTTCTCAGAGGTGGAGTTCTTCGAGATTGTGAACCGAGATGAAGTTGACATGTTTTTTTATTGCATTTCCACCGATAAGGTTGTTTCTCCTGCTCGCCTGGTCATATAATAATGAGCTACTGCATATATATCTATATATATAGCACGCAACAACACCTCCACGAACGCTGTGTGTGATGAGGTTCATGATAAAGTGATATCTATATATACCATTCTATGAAAAATTGCAGATTTTTGTGGGCTTTTGGTTTCTGCGCAAGTATACAAGTAAGAAACATTTTTAGCTGCAAGTTTATGATCTTTCCTTTTCCATGGATTTGTTGTTTTTGAAAATACAGATAAATATTAAGCGGGTGCAGATCATAGAAGAAAAAAAAAAGGCTCAAAATATTTCATAGCATCTCCATCATGAAATCCACTGAACTATAGAAGCTGCTATTGCAATATATGGTGAACTTAAAGCGTTAGAAAAACTTAGAAATGATTTTTTTATCCAATGAGTAGGAGCATCTTTGATGGTATTTTTTTTTTAAAAAAAAACATTTTTAATTAGTATTATACAGAGCTTTTTTTTTTAGTATAAAGAGTAGAAATTGAATACAATAATTTTTTTTTCATTTTAAGCTTTTATTTTATTTTTATTCGTAAAACAGTAATAATTTTTATTTTATTTTTTATCAATAAAACATTAACTATTTCAATCATTTAGAAATGATTTTTTTATCCAATGAGTAGGAGCATCTTTGATGGTACTTTTTTTTTTTTTTAAAAAAAACATTTTTAATTAGTATTATACAGAGCTTTATTTTAGTATAAAGAGTAGAAATTGAATACAATAATTTTTTTTTTCATTTTAAGCTTTTATTTTATTTTTATTAGTAAAACAGTAATAATTTTTATTTTATTTTTTATCAATAAAACATTAACTATTTTAATCATTTAGAAATGATTTTTTTATCCAATGAGTAGGAGCATCTTTAATGGTACTTTTTTTAAAAAAAAAAACATTTTTAATTAGTATTATACAGAGCTTTTTTTTTAGTATAAAGAGTAGGAATTGAATACAATAATTTTTTTTTCATTTTAAGCTTTTATTTTATTTTTATTCGTAAAACAATAGTTTAGAATTTTTATTTTATTTTTTATCAATAAAACAGCAATAATATTTTTTCATTTTAAGTTTTTATTTTGTTTTTATTCCTAAAACAGTAATAATTTTTATTTTATTTTTTTTGTTTTTATTCCTAAAACAGTAATAATTTTTATTTTATTTTTTATCAATAAAACATTAACTATTTTAATCATTTTGTTTTTTCTTTTCTACTATAATTTTTTTTACCATTCTTGTGGTTTTGCTTAGGTTAAATCAAATTAAAGTCCAACAGAATTTTAAATACTGATAATTTGAGTCAAAATAATAAAGTGTATAAACAATTGTACTTTATTTAATTAAAAATAGGATAAAAAGTGAGATAAAGAAATGGTTTTCCTCTCTAAATATATGTAGAGAACTAAATCAGTTTTTTACGCATTTGGATCGGGGTTAAAGAAATAAAGTATAATAGTTACAAGTGCAACAATTATAAAAGTAGCAATTATATGTGTAATAATTAAATTGTTAACTCCATTTGGTAAACAAATGTAATTGATAAGCTGTTAATGTAAAATCAATTAAAAGACTGTTTATATAATTAATATAAATAATAAAAATAAATAAATAAAGTATTAAGTTTTTATAAAAAATAAAAATTAATTTTAAAAATAATACAATTATCATTAAAAAATCTTAAATTGATATATGTATATATATATATATATATATATATATATATTATAAATTTTATTTGTAGCTTATTAATATATAAATAAAAAAAATTACAAGATATATGATAAAATAACAGAAAAAATGAAAATTTCTAATTTTTTAAAAAAGAAGGGTTTTTTTTACAGATTTTTAACCTACTCCAACCTAAATTAATAAAAATGTATTAAAATAAGCTTAACTATTAAGAAAGTTAATAATTAAGAGTGTATATTTTAAAGTTACCAAATAAGAGTAAATGAAATTAATATATTTCAGGAGTAACAATTAATCTTTTTTAACCCAATCGAACGCATTGAAAAAATACTGAAGAGTTTGGAACGTATTACTTTTTATACTAAAAAGTTTGGAACATATCAAGAATCTTTTAAGGATGTCTTAAGTAAAACAACTATTATTTTCACATAATGAAACTCAAATGTAATGAAACCCGATTATAATTAGAAATTTCTATGCCTAAATATTTCAATTAAAGTTTTGTTGTCTTAGAATAATGTGAAAAATTTTAGGGTGAAATTGTAATTCCAACTTTATAAGTCTAGTTGGTGCAATAATTCACTAAAAAAATTATATGTAACCATATTCACATATTTAGTAGGTGATTTTAATTTACTATGTGTATATTTTTTTTGTCCATCGAAACAAGAACATAAATAAATACGGATGAATATAGATAGTTATTTTTTAAAATTATTTTTTTCCTATAATATAATGTAATATAATTATTTTATTAGTTTATATCGGTCCATGATATGAAATACTGTATTAGGCTAATAATCCTTGTTGAAGAAGTCATTTCACATTTCCAACTTTTTTTTTTTACCAACATTTCCAACTTTTTAAAGATCCTATCACACTTCTTTTCAAAAAAAAAAAATAATAATAATAATAGTAAATTCTTATCACACTAAATTGATTTTGATTTTTTTTTTCAACATTAACACTCTTTGACTTTCTTGGTGAATAGAAATTATTATTGCTGATATGTACAGCTACATAAGGCTCTAACTATATATGGTACACCATTCATGACAGCAAACTTTTATTAAATGTATTATGTCAGTACACCCTGATACATATTAAATTGTCTGCTTGTTAGCCTACTGATTCCATGTGTGATTTAAATGAGTGGAGAATCAGCACTTGCCCATTTCTTTCTAATGCTTTATTTCACGATCTTCAGTTAATAAATACTTAGCAGTTTCATTTAAAAGAAAAAAAGGCAATAACTAACTAGAAATTAGGTCAATAAATCTAAGTACTCATTGGACAGCCATGTGTCATAAGTCTATTGCCACTATGCATCTGCAGCGTTCAGAAGAACATGCTCTGATAGTCATGGAGTCGGTTAAGTAGCATGGTGTTGTGAGTAATTTGCTTGCAATTATTAGATGATGTACAAGCAAAATGGGTCAGAGAGTGCATAACAAGTCCAAATAAAATCAGGATAGTCAAATCATTGAAAAATTGTATGCTTGGGTGGGGCAAAGAAATATGTTCCTTGTAATTGTAAATAATACATCATCTAATGACACAACCATAAATTATTTCAAAAAGAAAATGTTATGTTGGGATGTAAGTTCAGTCAAGTGTAAATATTTGCATATGATATGCATTGCACACTTATTGAATCTGATTGTGCAAGCGGACTTAGAAAATGAAAATGAGTTTATTAAGAAAGTTAGAGAATGAATTAGATATATTAGAAACTCACTAATTAAATTTAAAAAATTTAAAGAATTGGTTGAGTTAATTGGCAATGAATTTAAAGCATGTCTTTTAATTGATGTTCAAACAAGGTGAAATTCCACCTACTTGATGCTTAAAACTGTATGTGTTTTTGAAAAAAACGTTTGACAAGTTTGATGAACATGTGTCATCATTCAAAATCTTATTTGAAAGATGATGTGTCTGAAGGAAATTAGTTATGCTACTTAAGCTTTAAGAATAGTGCGGTGAGCACTAACCTAAGTATAGTAAATTTCAAAAATTTACTTTCTCATAACCCTTCATCATATGAAGAATTTCCTCTCCCAAGATCTATTTTGTATTTAAACACATAGCTAACAGACATCAACATGTATTAACATAAAACTTAGGAAATCATATTGGCGGAATACTTACAATTTCCTAAAAGTTTGATGTAGACCACAAGTAATCTACTTTAATGGATTGTTCTTGGTTTAACTCTTGAATAAATGCTGACCCACCTAAGTGTATGGTCTCTAGCTTGAAACACCAAAGCCTTCCAATCACCTTCTTGCCTTCAATCAAGTATGGTTCCAAGCACCACTCTTATGACCCAAGAAGCTTGAACTAACTTGATTCTACTAACAAGTATAAGAGTATACTTTTGGAATATGTTTGGAAAGTACACTACACTCGGTCGTATAGCGTTGATTTGGAAAGTACACTATACTCAGTCGTATAGTGCTAACTGGAAAGTACACTACACTCGGTCATGTAGTGTTGAGATACACTATACTCGGTCGTATAGTGTTGATTGGAAATACACTATACTCGAACGTATAGTGCTGATTTGAAAGTACACTATACTTGATCGTATAGTGTTGATTGGAAATACACTATACTCAGACGTATAGTGCTGATTTGAAAGTACACTATACTCGATCATATAGTGTTGATTGGAAATACACTATACTCGGACGTATAGTGATGATCTGAAAGTACACTATACTTGGTCATATAGTGTTGATTTGAAAATGCACTACACTCGGACGTATAATGCTGATTTGAAAGTACACTATACTCGGTCGTATAGTGTTGATTTGAAAATGCACTACACTCGGACGTATAGTGTTGAGATACACTATACTCGGTCGTATAGTGTTGATTTGATGATACACTATACTCGGTCGTATAGTGTTGATTTGATGATACACTATACTCGGTCGTATAGTGCTGATTTGAAAATACACTATACTCGGTCGTATAGTGCTGATTTGAGAATAAACTACACTCGGTCGTATAGTGCAAATTGGAAATACACTATACTCGGACGTATAGTGTTGAAATACACTATACTCGGTCGTATAGTGTCAATTTTGGAAAGTATACTATACTCGATCGTATAGTGTTGATTTGAAAATACACTACACTCGGTCGTATACTGTTGATTTGGAAAGTACACTACACACGAGTGTATAATGTTGAGATACACTATACTCGGTCGTATAGTATTGATTTGAAAAAATACTATACTCGGACGTATAGTGTTGAAATATACTATACTCGATCGTATAATGTCAATTTTGGAAAGTACACTATACTCGGTCGTATAGTGTCGATTTTGGAAAGTACACTATACTCGGTCGTATAGTGTTGAGATACACTATACTCATTCGTATAGTGTTGATTTGAAAATACACTATACTCAGACGTATAGTGTTGAAATACACTATACTCGGTCGTATAGTGTCGATTTGGAAAGTACACTATACTTGGTCGTATAGTGTTGATTTGACAAGACACTATACTCGATCGTATAGTGTTGAATTGAAAATACACTACACTCGGACGTATAGTGTTGATTTAAAATTAGCTATATTCCCCGTGGGACGTCCAGCTGATTGCACTATAGTTCCTATGGAACGTCTAGTGAACTTATGATTTAAAAATGTGCTGTAGTTCCTATGGAACATCTAGCAAAAGAGTGTGTGAAAGGTGCCATAGGTCCTGTGGAGCATCTAGCAACTTGTGCTATAACTACTATGTAGTGTCTGGCTGAAGTGAATTCAAAATGTTATTACAGCTACTGTGTAACACATAATGAAATGAACTTCAAATTCATGTTATAGCTACCATGTAGCATATAACTGAGTGAATCAGAGTTGCAGCTACCATGTAGCGTATAACTGAGTGAATGCAGTGTGTGAAGGATGCAGACATCAACTTTTGAATTTCACATCAACTGGAATTTTATGTTAGCATTGACTGGTGGCTTTGAATTTCTCTGTTGATTGACTTTGATCAACTGCCTTCATTGCCCGATGACCTTGATTTACTTGATAATGTCAGTGCTGATGACACATATTGAGCGTATTTTCTCTTGCATTTAAAAACTTGTTAAAGTTAGGTTCAACATGATGATTGTGCAAAAGTGCATTAAATTAAGCAAATTCATCATTTATCACATGATGATGTGCATTCAACGTATCTCACTAATTTTTTATTTTCATGACTATCATTTATTTTTCATTCGCAAAGTTAGAGGTATCATTAACCACCTTATGCTGAGAGTGTATTATTTACCAAGTGAAGAGTTGACTTTCACACCTAAATTCAGAGAAAATTTGCTAGACAAAATTTGTAGACATTGAGCATAAATAGATCAAATTTTGAGGATCAAGATAGTCTTTGAGTTATTGATGTGTTTTACTTCCTTATCCGAGTATTCCCTCGCCTTTCTTATATTACTCAACGTGGATACCGTGGGAAAGGTCCTTTGGATACTCATACTCTACTTAGAGCATTGGAGTAAATAGAGTAGCTTTTAACGTGGTCCTCTTTCAGTATACCCGCCTTTCTCGTATTACTCAGTGTGGATACCACTAAAAGATTCACATTGATACTCTTACTCTTTTCTGAGCATTGGAGTAGATTAGGAATGTTTGCTCTTATTTCAATTCTCCTCTTAGTATTCCCACCTTTCTCATATTACTCAGCGTGGATACCGTTAAGGGATTTTGTACTCTTACTCAATTTGAGCATTGGAGTAGATTAGATGCACATTTATTATTCAAAAAGACTGAAATGATACTCTAAATCCAAGCAATTTATACTGCAAATCCATAGATTTTGTTTTTGCATATTTTCCCTTCGTTTGGGTGCAAAGCGAGCATTAGATTGATTAGAGTTTATAAACTCCCAGCATAGAGCTGTCAACTAGACATCTAAACTCTACGAGGCTAATAAAAAACAGTCCTTAAGATCAAAAGTTCTTGAGATAAGTTTTCGCACATGATCTCATGAAATGGATGAATTTACTTTGAATTTTTGAATTGAAGAAACACTTTATTGCATAACTAAATGGATAGAGTTTTGTTACTTCCCTTGAGTATTTATCAAGATGTTTGTCACACGGGGTGATATTCTGATGAACGATTGGTGTTTACCTTCTTGCCAGTTCTTACTTTCGCGTTGGTTCTTTTCCTTCTTTTTCCTTTTTATTTTCCCTGCACAAAATACCATAAGTTAG
>CATIWM010129068.1:0-20946 GCA_949671775.1 Mallotus repandus | reverse complement strand
TTAAGCCCAATAACAAAAACAAAGGTTATTATTAAATAATACACTGAATTAAAATAAAATACACAATAATAAAATTATAAACATAGATATTTATAATAAAACTGACATAAAAATATATATATAAATATGAGTTATCAGACATCATTTTAATTCTTCTTTTTGTTTTTGGTAATTTTCTTTTTTGTTTGCATTTTATTTATTTCTCTTCCTTTTTGGATTTAGCTCTGGATCCTTACATGAATTTGACCTAAAGACTATGTCTTTTCAAGAAAAAGTTAATGAACTTTTGAATAAGAATGATGCTTTGAAGACGGACATGGAGAATCTTAAAGGCAATCATGCTAAAATGTCCTATCAAATGGAAGAGCTGAAGAAGACTAATGTCCATTTGGAGTTTGAAAAGAAGTAATTAAATGAACTCAACTTAAAGATGAGACAAGAGATTCTCTGGTTGAAAAAGGAATTGCTCGATAAAGATTATGCTATCCGGAAAGCTATTGAGAAAGCCACTGAAGGTTTTAGGAAATCTAATAAATACAGTGAGGAGATTACTTTATATACTGCAAACTATTACATTACTATATGGCGTTGAAAATACCAACATACATTTTCAAGAATATGCTCTTATATCCATGTTTTACTTGTGCTTTATTTAGTTTTCAACATGTTGATTGTGAATTTAGTAAATTTCCTAAGGGAGGTCCTGCACAGGTGTGTTATAGATATTCCAGAAGATGTTTTTCTTGCTTCTAAAGACTTAGCTTTAATTTGATTATCAAATGCATTCTTTCATTGATTCATCTCACTTTGGGAGATGTCCTTATGTGTTAAAAAGGACAAATTAGATATTAACTCGTAATTTCTGAGAATTTAATATGTTTGCCTTCTTATAGAATTTTCCTATAACATTTGAGTTTCTTCTTATACACTAACATTTGAAAAATTCAAGAGAGGTTTTCCATTAACTAAGAAAATATATCATCCTAAGAGAAATAAATTTTCCAATGTTGAGTATTTTTACTGCATGACCAAAGGTCACTCTAGCAATGTA
The DNA here is from genome assembly GCA_949671775.1 of Mallotus repandus. Lineage (NCBI taxonomy): Eukaryota > Viridiplantae > Streptophyta > Magnoliopsida > Malpighiales > Euphorbiaceae > Mallotus > Mallotus repandus. The sequence goes on along the minus strand of CATIWM010129068.1, from coordinate 19,895 downwards.
TGCTTCTATAGAAGATTGCACTTAAACTTGCTTCCTTTGGATTACCTTAAGACTAACCAACCAAGGCCAAGAAAGGTTTGGGTTCAAAAGAATGTGTAAATTGCATTTTGTAGGTATGCTTGAAGTCCACAAGAATAAAAAGTAAATGGTATCTTGATAGTGGATGTTCAAGACATATGACTAAAGACAAAGAGCAATTCAACAAGCTTGATGTTAAGGATAGAGGACGTGTTTCCTTTGGAGACAATGCAAAAGGAAAGATTATTGGCATTGGAGAAATCGGTAATTCTCAATCCTTATCTATACATCATATATTACTTCTTGACGGTCTTAAACATAATTTGCTTAGTATAAGTCAATTATGTGATATGGGAAATAAAGTCACTTTCTATCCTAAGAATTGCTTTGTTAGTAGTCTTAACGAAGATAAGGTGATTTTTAGTGGTGAAAGAGTTGATAATATCTATGTTATTCATTTGAATAAAATTGATAATAAGGATATTACATGTTTGATGGCTATTTCTCATGACATATGGACATGGCATATAAGGTTAGGACATACAAATTTTGAGCTATTAAATGATCTTTATAAATAGGAACTTATTATTAGTTTACTAAAAATTGAATTCACTAAGGAAAAACCTTGTGATGCTTGTCAAAAGGAAAAAAAATCCAAGTCTTCATTTAAGCTTAACAATGTTATGTCAGCCTCTATGCCACTTGAACTTATACATATGAATTTATTTGGTCCAACTAGAGTTACTAGTCACAGTGGAATGCACTATGTATATATATTGGTTGATGACTACTCTAGATTTACTTAGATGTGCTTTCTTGCTCATAAAAATGATGTTTTTAAGCCTTTTGAAAAGTTTGCAAAAAAAGTTCAAAAAGAAAAAGGTTTTTGTATTTCTTCAATTAGAAGTGATCATGGAACTGAATTTGAAAATGAATTTTTCAAAATCTTTTGTAATGAAAATGGCATTTGACATACGTTTTCATCTCCTAGAACTCCTCAAAAAAATGGAGTAGTTGAAAGGAAAAATAGAACTCTTATGGAAATGGCTAGAATAATGCTACATGAGTATAATTTGCCATTATACTTTTGGGTGGAAGCCGTTAACACATCTTGTTACATTTTAAATCGAATTTTCAAAAGACCAATTTTAAACAAAATGTCTTATGAGCTTTGGAACAATAGAATACCCAAAATCTCATATCCAAGAGTATTCGGATGCAAGTGTTTTATATTAAACACCAAGGATAATCTTAGGAAATTTGACTCTAAAGCCGATGAAGGAATTTTTCTAGGCTATTCTACCTCTAGCAAAGCAAATAGAGTGTTTAATAAAAGAACTCTTATAGTACAAGAATCCATGCATATTGTATTTGATGAATCTAACCCACTTGATCCTAGAAAGGATTTTTGTAGTGTTGATGACGATGTAGGTGAGCTTATGGATACAAACATTCAAGAAGAAAATGCTAGCAAGCCTTTGAAACTTGAAAGTCTAAGCAAGGAAGAAAGTGAGGAGATGCCTTGACCTACCTTGAAGGATGATCTTCTAAAGGATTGGCAATTCAAGAAAGCTCATCCTCAAGACCTCATCATTGTTGACACTACAAAGGAGGTAACTACTAGATCTCAACTTAAATCTATTGTCAATTTAGCCTTCATTTCTCAAATTGAGCCCAAAAAAATTGATGATGCTTTGAGTGATGAATTTTGGGTCCTTACTATGCAAGAAGATTTAAATCAATTTGAGATGGACCTTGGTTCCTAGACTTAAACATCATTCTATTATCGGCTCAGTTTAGAAATAAGATGAATGAATAAGGTGTCATAACTAGGAATAAAACTAGATTAGCAGCTAAAGGTTATAATCAAGAGGAAGACATTGATTATGATGAAACTTTTACCCCCGTTGAAAGGTTAGAAGCTATTAGAATGGTACTTGCATTTGCATCTTTCATGGATTTTAAAATTTTTCAAATTGATGTTAAAAGTACATTTTTAAATGGTTTCATTGAAGAAGAGGTTCATGTTGAACAACCTCTGAGTTTTGAAAGTTTTGACCTTCCTAATCATGTAAGCTTTCAAAATTATATGGATTGAAACAAGCTCCAAGAGCTTGGTATGGAGCTTGGTATAAAAGATTGAGTAACCTTTTGCTAGAGAAAGGTTTCTCTAAAGGAAAAGTTGACACAACTCTTTTCATAAAGAAATCCAAGCATGATTTACTTATTGTTCAAATATATATTGATGGCATTATATTTGGTGCTACAAATCATTACTTGTGTGAGGAGTTTTCTGAGCTAATGCAAAGAGAATTTGAGATGAGTACGATGGGTGAGCTCAAATTCTTCCTTGGACTACAAATGAATCAATACAAAGATGGGAACTTCATCAACCAAACCAAATATACAAGAGACATTCTCAAGAAGTTTGGCATGGAAGGGGCTAAGTCAAGCAAGACTCCTATGCGCACCACTACCAAACTCAACAAAGATAAGAATGGCAAATCGGTTGATGAAAAGTGATATAGAGGTATGATTGGATCCCTTCTCTATTGAACCGCTAGTAGACTGGATATTATGTTTGCTACATGCTTGTGTGCTAGATTCCAAACTAATCCTAAGGAATCTCATTTGAATGCCACTAAGAGAATCTTCAAATATCTTAGTGGAACCATGCATTTAGGACTTTAGTATCCTAGGAGTCCAACATTTGACCTTATTAGCTATTCAGAAGCGGACTTTGCTGGTAGTTTACTAGATAGAAAGAGTACTTCCAGAACTTGTCAATTTTTAGGACAACGTTTAGTTTCTTGGTTTAGCAAAAAATAAGTTTCAGTTGCCTTGTCCATCGCCGAAGCCGAGTATATGGTGGCTAGTTGTTGTTACTCACAAGTATTATGGCAAAAACAATAACTTAGGGACAATGGCATAGAACTTTATCATATTCCTATCAAATGTGACAATACAAGTGTTATAAACCTTAGCAAAAATCCCATCCAACACTCTACAACCAAGCATATAAACATTAGACATCATTTCCTTAGAGAACATGTGCAATATGGTGATATCTTACTTGAATTTGTTGATACAAATAATTAACTTATGGATATTTTCACCAAACCTCTCAATGAGGAGAGATTTAATTTCATTAAACATGAACTTAGAATGACTGATGGTTCTAGCTTGCATTAATGAGTGTTCTTTGTTTGCAAGTTGTTCTACTTATAAGTGATTTTTATGTCATGCTTTGAAGATGCTTTATAGGCTTGTTAAGCTCTATAGTTGTTTTTGAATGCATTTATGTTATACTTTTTATAAGAATATGTTTATTTAAAATGCTTCACTTTGATGCTTGGTCATTAGTTTCACATGTTTATTTTTCTTGTAACTCTATTTCTTATCCATATATGTTCTTATTATTTGATGTTAATTAATGATTAATAATTAATTATTGAAGTTAATTCAATAAATTAATTATTATAAAATTAGTAAAAAAAAATTTTTGTTAAAATGCCCATTTGTATGCTCTATAAAATGTATTTATTAGCTTGGTTCTTGAAAATTTTAAATTTGCATTCAATTTGGAGTCAATTTGGTTCACATGGACTAAATTAAAATGTTTTTAGGACCAAATTATAAGTTTTTCAAAAGATCAAGGACCTAAAGGCATTTTGGTCATGAGCCGTTGGAAAAGCTGCAACAACTCTGTGTCATTTCATGACTGCCAACACCCCTCACAGGTGCTGCTCACGGTCGTGATCTGATCGTGAGGGGCAGTCTTACAAATGAAAAGTTACAATTCACTTGGAATTATAACTGCTCTTTCCCAAATTCCAATTTCAAATGGTTCATACATTCAAAATCGATTTTATTTCTTTTTCTGACTAATTTCTCTCACCTTTCACTCTATTTAAACACTCTTCTATTCCCTTTTCATTCCACTTAGTTTCTTTTACAAATTTAAGCTATTTTCTCACCTCTTTTCCTCTTTTCATTATCTTCTTCAAACTTTGCTCTCTTCTTGCTTCCCCATGGCTCCCAAGAAGAAGACCACTCAAGCCCCCTCTTCCTCTTAATCCACTCAAGCTATAAGAGCCACAAAGGATCAACCAAAGAAGACTCCTTTTATATTCTACACAAACTTTAAAATCAAGCAAAGGGCCTCCCAATTTGCCAAGAGGAAGATTATTCCATCAAGATATATGTCACAAGTGGCTCTTGAATCAATTAGATGTTATGAAAAAGTGAAGTCTCTTCTTGAATAAATTGGTATGTTTGCTTTTGCTTTCACCCCCTTTATCACTATTCCCTCTCTTGTAATTAAGTTCCTCTCTTTTTTTTGCTTAAGGACTCAAAACACAAGTAAGCAAAATCCTTTCTATAGCATGCAGTTTAAGTTTGTGGGAAGGGATCATTTCTTAACCAAAGAAGATTTTGATAATCTCTTTAGCTTCAAACATGATGGACTTGATTTCCTAACTCTCTTTTGTCTCCTCATTCTCTTTGGAATCAAAATATCAAACCTAATACAATCCAATTTCTTGCAGGACATTCAAAATCCTTTTCTTTTTCTTCTAAATCTCTTTGGTACATGCATTGATTTATCACTTATACCTTCAATGCTATGGGTTTAAGTAATGAAGTGGTTTCCTTTAATGACATCTTCCATCTCCATTGCATTCAGAACAATGGTTATGTTGCTTTGGGTCGTTGGTTGCAATAGAGGCTTTGGTTGATGAGCGATAATGTTAGTAGTGCAATATGTATTGAAGGAGTAATCACTAAAATTGTACAACACTTTTGCATTATTCTTGATCGCCTTTAATCCATTCCTTACTCACTTCTTGATGAAAAGTTCCTCAAAAACTCAAATCAATTCAAGAAGGCAAACAATTTGTGGGTTTGGAAGCATAAGGAAGAGGAAGTGGATGAAGCGCTTGCCTAAGATTTTGAGGATATTGAAAACATAGGAAATCTTGGCCTTGAAGGTGTTGAAATTGAAGAAGAATAATCTCCTACTCAACCTCAACCTTCCATGCCTCAAAGGAAAAGAGCAAGAGGCCCCTCATCTTCTGAAGGAGGCATGATGAACCCGAATGGGTTCGTGGTTCTTTGATTGCCTTTCAGTTGTTGAATCTAACTTCAATAATCGTTTTGATCAAGTTAACTCAAGGCTTGATCGTTTTAATAGGAGGATGGACCAAATGGAGTATGACATCCACCAACTTTATGCCTATCATAATTTGGAATGTACTTGGCCTCCTCCTCCTCCTAAAGTATTTCAAGACCCATCTCCTCAAGAACCTCAAGGGGATGAGCGTGCCATATATCCCTCTTCTTAGATGCTTTGTGTTTTCTTTTAGTATCTATGTGGTTTACTTTTAGTTTATGTCTAGTTTATCTTTTGTCTTTGATTGTTTTATGTTTAAAGTATTGTCTAGATTGTGTTTAGACCTCTGTCTTTGATTGTCATGTACACCACATGTTGTTTTCTTCTTTATCTTCTTAAAGAAGTTTTATTTAGTGTCAATTCTTTGTTTCCTCTATCTTAGCATTTTACTTATGTTTATTCTTTTTGATCCTTGCCAAAAGGGGAGAACCTATGTGTGTGTGCGCTTTATATATTTGCTAATTTTGCTAATGATTAAATTTTCTAGCAATGTTGTTTTGTTTATTAAATTCATAAGGCAAGCAATACTTTGTTATTTTTAGGACTAATGCATGAACTAAGGGGAGCATTGTGTCACTTACACACTTCACTTGAATATGCACAATTCACACACAAATTATTTGTCAAAGTCAAAAAGGATTAATTTTTTGATATTTTTTAGATTATTAATATCTTGTTTTACAAAAATAAAACGATTTTTATAAAATTATTTTTAATGCTTATAATTACTTTCACAGAGTGTTAATGATATTTTATAACTAAAAGTGTTAATAAATAAATAAAATTTATATTATTTTCTTTTTTTGGTAAAAAGAAGCACATGCTTTATGAAAAAGAAATTATATATTATGTAAAGTTTTTTTTTTTGCAAATACCACAAGTTGCTTTTTTAGTAAATTATTACTATTTTTGTAAATTTAAAATATTTTAATAAAATAATTTTACTTCGTATACAAAAAAAATAGAAATAATTAATATATATATATATGTTAACAAAGTGTTAGTGTTATTTTATAACCAAAAGTGTTATTATGAGAAATTTTAATTTACAGGGATATTTTTTAACAGTGTTAGTGTTATTATGAAAAAAATTTATATTTCTTTTTAATAAAAAGGACCACATTTTTACAAAAAAATAGTTATATGTTTTCCGAAAATAAAATTTTTTTTTCTCTCAAACACCACAACCTACTAGCTTTTTGTATTATTATTTTTGTAAATTAAAAATATTTTATAAAATAATTAAAACAATTTTATTGTACTTACAATAAAAATAATAGAAAGCAAAAATATTTTTAAATAAATTAGAAATATATATATTATTAAAATAAATATTCGTAAATAAAATAAATCATTTTGTTGTAGAATAAACTCATTAAAAAGTACAAATAACTACCATATGGTTTAATTCATTTCCATTTATGGGCTAAAATTTTTAACCAGTTTGAAATTTTAATTTTGCCCATACCACGTCATTATTTCTAACAGTGTTAGTGTGTATTGCTTCTAGTTTTTAACGGATTAAATCAAATGGTAGCTCTTTGTCACAAGAAATACCACACACATTTAAGTGAAAATGACTGAAACCGCATGGTAGTTATTTGTACTTTTTTCATATTTTTAAAAGTATCTAAATAGTTATATTGACGGTAAATCGCATACAGAACATTTTTATATTTGAAAAGTATTGTTATATTAAAATTTTATTATAAAAAATTATAAAATAATGATGACATTAGTTAATAGGGTATTAAAGTATTCGAAAATGAAACTACATACCCCTAACTGTCACCAAAAAAATACCACAAACCTTTAATTAAAAATGCATCTAACCATAATGCACTTTTTTGTACTTATCCCTATAAAATAAAGTGACTGTGATTAATTTTTATGTAATAACTATAATTGAATTAAAAGAAATAAAAATAAGGATATATTAAAAAAAAATTAAAGTTACCAATAAAAAAGTTGCTATTTTTTTTAATTTTCATATCAGCAAATAATTTACAACTTGCTATTTTTTTTTTAATTTTCATATCAACAAATAATTTATAAATGTGATACATATTAGTTTGATTGTTGATAGATTTACAACAAATAAAAAATATTATATACCAATTCATTACAATTTTTAAAATAGAATCGATTGGAAAAAAAAATGAGTATTATTCATGATATATATTAACAAGTATAACCTCCATGAATTTCGTAATTACAGATAAATATTATACTAAGCAAGATTTTTTTTATGAATTTTATAATTGCAGATAAATATTATACATAGCCAGACTTTTTTTTTTTTTTGGGAACGAACACTTTGCAAGAGAAAAAATCAGAAAACTTTATAGCGCAAATTCATTTTCAAACTTTTTCCTAACTATTGCAAGAAACACAAGTACTAACTGTAGGTTTACTGAGTCACAAGGAACTTCAAGGCACCAACATAACTATCACCTTTTTTAATTCCACAGAACATATTAACAGTGTCCAGTATCTCCTGGCATCATTCTTATTTCTGTTTGTTTCAAAATTCTTAAAGAAAGACTATTGACCGAGAAAATTTATATATAAGTAATGCATTTATGTCACACTCAATATATTTAAAAATAAAATGAGACAATTTCCAGATTGGATATGACTCGTTCTTGAATGAAGACCCTGAAAAGCATATTACCTAGCTAAGCTAGTTGACTACCTTCTGCCGCCAGTTTAATGCGCTGATGATGCTCTGCAACCTTGTAATCTACAACCTCCCTGAATAGTTGTGAATCCAATACACAGTTAGGACGCCCATAGACAGCTGCTTGTACACCGGCCATGAGCTTTGCTATCTCACGGCCAGAGAATCCTTCAGTCTTCTTAGCAGCTTCTCGAATCACATCTTCAGAAACATCTTTTATAGTTATCTTCTGTGGCTTTTTGTTGACTAAAAAGCCCCACTTTGTTCCATTCTCAGAATCATCAGAGAGATACTTGCTCAAGTAAAGATTTAGCAATTTATAACGTTCCTCCTTTCCCGGAAGCGGGAACTCGATCACTTCATCAATACGGTCAGTTATGGCATTATCGAGGTCACCTGGCCTGTTAGTAGCAAGGACAAGAACTATGTCCCTTGACTGATCCCCAGTTCGAAATAGCAATGCATTTAAAGCACTTCTTTGAGCTTCACTCATGTGCATACTGTTGCGCCTGCATTGGATCAATAATAGAACTTTCAGCAAACTCTAGATCAATAACTCCTAAGCCTAATTATTGGATTTACAGAATAATGAAGGACTAAGACTTCAATTATTTTGCGGAAAATAATTTATTGATGGGTAATGTTCATGAAGAATATTTTCCAGGAAAATGAGTTAATTTCTAGTGTTTAGCTGTCAACATGTGTATGGAAAATGTTTTCAGCCCTTTGATGTACATTAATTTGACCATTTGTTCAATTATAAAACAGTCAAATTTTTGCTTATTAATTTGATTTTAAAAGATGATACATTAACAATATGAAAAGGTGTTTCTTTAATTCAATATGAACATAAATAATTATTATTTTCTAAAGGTCTAATGGTCTAAATAGTCCAAACCTTTTTGGGTGATTTTAGCCCACTTATAAAATTTTGGCAAAAATATCTAAATTTGATAAATATTGATTTTGGTCAAAATTGAGTGTGGAGGTGCTAACATGACATCCTATGCCTACTACCATGTCAACTAATTATTTGCATAAAAAGACCAAACATTTTTTATTTATAGCAATTTTGTCCCAAATTTTTAATTTTGGCATAAAAATCTTAATTTTTCTAAATACATTAGATTTTATTATTAAATATGTAATATTTAGTAGTTAGTTATAATATTTAAATTGTCAATTATTTTTTAATTTATAAAAATTTAAAAATAATATCATACATTTAATACTAAAATATATTTATCTAATTACTAAATTTTTAATTATTGAATTATTTTGAAAATGTATTTATCTAATTACTAAATTTTTAATTATTGAATTATTATGAAATAAAATAATATTTACATAATTAATAACTGAAAGTATTATTAAAACTAGAAAAATATTAAAACATGTATTAAAAATTTTATTAGTATTATATTATCTATTAAATTTTAAACACATGAATTTAAATTTAGTACATGTATTAATGCTTTTCAACTTTCCATACATGTATAGACATATATTTAATTTTACTAATATACATGGTTATTAATCATGCGAAATATTTTATTTTTATATAATTTATTGATTACATCAATGTATTATAGTATTAAATAAATAATACACATTTAACAAATTTTATATTTAAATAATAATAATTTAGATGTAAAATTATGTAAATGTTTTAGTAAATTATTAATTAGATTAGATATTATTTACTAATTATGTAAATATTATTTTATTTTGAAATAATTTAGTAATTAGATTAACGTATTTTAGTGTTAAATATATGATGTACATTTTTAACTTTTTAAAAATTATAAAAAATAATTGATAATTTAAGTATTATAGTAAACTACTAAATATTACATATCTAATAATAAATATAATGTATTTGAAAAATTAAGATATGTCAAAATTAACAAATTGGGACAAAATTACTACAAATCGAAAATGTTGTCTTTTTATGCTAATATGTAATTGATGTGGCAGTAGGCCCATATCAATAGTACCACAAAGAATGTCATATCAGTACCTCCACATTCAATTTTAACCAAAATCAAATTTCGACTATAATTGCTAAATATTTGTCAAATTTGGATATTTTTGCCAAGATTTTAGAAGCGGACTAAAATTACAAGTCGAAAAAGTTTGAATTTTTTAGATCAATAGGCCTTTTCTAAATAAACAAATTCTAATTATATAAAAGATATTATTTAATATCGTAAAAAACATAATAATAATAATAATAATAATAATAATAATAATAATAATTTTTAGATAAAATCATATAATTAAATATTGATATAGTATTATTTTGAAGTTAGAGAAGAACAATTGAAATGTACTTTTAACATTTTTGTCTTATTTTAGTAGAAAATGAAAAAAAATAAAATAAAATGGGCTGGCCAAATTGGCCAGGGTCATCTAGGAAACACACAAACATATTCCAAGAAAATATTTATCATAGAACAGACGGAGCCTAGTACTCCCAATGTATTCTGGAACTTTCCTTGGTCAAACAAAAGTTGCTATTACTTTGGTTTCAACTCATTTAAAGAAAGAAGACCATAATTCAAAATCAACCTCAGATAACCAAGCTTAATTGAGACCATCTACCATTGCAATATCAATATATGAAAGATTATCAACTATTGTGAACAGAAATGCCTTTTCAATACCAAGGAGCACAACAAATATCAGGATGTAATATACTTACTCGCTCAAGAAGGCATCAGCTTCATCAATAAAAAGTAGCAGGCCTTTCTGTGACTTCTTTGCCCAATCAAAAATCTGATGTATTTTTGTTACAGCCTGTGCACCTAATGGAGCAACATCTCCTCCAGTCATCATAGCATAATCCAAACCCTACAAGAGAAGGGTTAAAATCAAGAAAACATTTTAGTCCAAAACCTTTACAAGAACTAACAACCAATGGAGCATAGTGATATCAATAAGTTAAAAAAACTCAACCACTAGGAAATATATGTGAAAAATAAAATGAACAAATGCCATACTGATTTTCTAGCTATCTCCCTTGCAACCATTGTTTTACCAGTGCCAGGAGGCCCATAAAACATCATGTTTCGAAATGGAGCCTGGTGAATTTTGGTGTTGGCTGTAGCTCTAGCAAGGTGCTCTATTCTCTTTTGTAATGAAGGATGAAGAACAATAATTTTGAAACCATTCTTACTTTTCAAAGGTGATGTTGCCCCAGCGGCCATACTATACTTTGAGACATTGTTCCTTATATTAGAAAATACCCCAGAAAATGGAAATCTGGCAATGGATGATTCTCGGATCAGTGATGGTTGCCCCAATATCCGGTTAATATAACCCCAGGTAACTCTAGCACCTTCTCTGCAAACACAACCAAGAATACCAGAGAGAAAGGGATGAGAAACCTAATTAGTAAAGGCCATATCATTTAACCAGATTTTGAAGGGCAAGGAGTTCAAGAGATTAGAAATTACAGGATCTATGAAAGAACATTAGCAACATCGTACAGAATCCCTAATAAACTAATGAATATCAGAAATATTAGAACATTCTTAGGGGATTATTGCCTGCAACATAGTCATCATTGAGCAAAATTTATTTCAAGTGTGGTACAAACAAGAAGAACTATTTAGAGAGATTCTTTTAATCTAAATTTTAATGATGGAACTCAAATTTTTAAAATGTAAATCATCGGTTAATTCAAATTTGAATTGTGAAAGTAAGATTTAAAAGTTTATTTTTGTTATCTGCATTGATGCATGTTAAAAGTGCAGTTACAGTGGTGGCTGTGGTAATAACAATGACTCTGCAGTGTTGATGGCACAAGTGATTGCATCTTGGAGTGGGTTGAAATAATTTTGATGTGGTAATGATATCAGTCTCCTTTTTGCTACCCCCAGCTGTCCTCGTATCCAACTAAGCAACAGCTTAGTGGTTAACGACTACTGCATGTCTAGGAAGAGGAGGGATAAAACTCCCATCTTCCTAGTCTTGTTTGGCTAATAATTTTCTAGAAAGGGAATAGGACAAGGAAGGTAGCCATTATACTTCATCTTCCTCCTGCGAGGTAAGACTTGGAAGTGACAAGTGTCACATTATAAAGTTAGAGGGACTAAATGTACAAAAATGAACTCAAGGAGCCTCTATAATGAAACAGTCGAAGTTAGGGCTTGAATATGGAAGTGTCACAAAACCAATGAATCATGAATTCTTCCTTGATGATGATGATAATAATAATAAAATAACAGTCAAAGTTAGGGCTTGAATATGGAAGTGCCGCAGAACAAATGAATCATGAAGAATTCTTCCTTGATAGTTGCTATGTCTATTGGGCCTACATACTTAGGTTTTAGTTTGGGAGTTAAAAATTTTAAAAAAATAAAAATAAAAAGTGCATATTCTAGCACTTGATTGCACTAATGAAAAGGATTGATGAAATGAATCATGCAAAATGTTTCCCAGGCCATAACATTGGGCATTTGCATAACCATGTATAGTGGCGATAAAATTATTAGAGAAAGTACTTTAATAATGACTAAAGGAATTAATTTCTGCCAACATGTTTGGGAAGAAAACCTTCCTGCCAGGTGGAATTGCCTCAATTGGCTCACCTGGTAATTGCAAATCATTATTGTGAGGTAAAAAGTTCAGCAGCAACACCTTTCTAAAAGATAAGATATAAGAATACTTTCACTAAGTCTGTTATGCCCATTCAAAAATCATAAAAGTAATTTGAATGTTCAAAACAACCCACAAGGGGTATCTATATATACGCACACTGTAACCCATTAATATTTAGCCATTCAAACAAAAGAAAATTTTTCAGATGAAATTCAGACATAAGTTTAACCAAATAAACTAACATGCAATCTACAGTATATTTCTAAAGTGACTAAAATAGGGTAACTACATCAAAGAGGGCACCTACACACCTGGTTGTGTAAACCCCAGCAGCTAATGCAGTAGCACCTCCAACAGTCATAATCAACTTATTTCTATCAGTCAGTAAGATCTTAAATCCACCTGGAAAAGCAATTTACAGAGGAGAATCTCCATATAAATCATAATGGAAAAATTTTAATTACAGGAAATAGAAGTTGAAAGCAAGAGCATTATCAAATGCACTGTTCATTTCAATAATTATAGAGAAAGCTATATAACCTTACAAATTCATTAACCTAAATATAGTATTATGAAAGAGAGAAAGAACACAAAATCAATATTTAACAGTGAATTCAAGTTCAGCTATATATCATCTAGAATGACAAATAAGTGGCAGGCAACTTAAGTACAAGATAATTTACACATGAACAATATATCAAGTGACAAATGCCATAGTATAGTCAAGCACAGATTCTGAAAGGTGCTCATGATGATGTGATGAGTACATTTCAATGATACATTTGACTCTGCTTTGCAACCATTTTCATTCATCATATCATTTTTAATACCAAATATGAATCGATACCCTCTTTCATGCAGACAACCAAGTATTGAGACATGTTATGTAGTTGTTCACCTTCAATGTGATTAAATGTTGTATTAATTGCTGCAAGCCATTTTTCTTTTTCACCATTTATGCGTTCAATTAGCATTCTCCTGTTATGATCCTCAGTCAATTTTGCCTCATGGGCCCTGCCTTCAGCCTCAGCCATGGCTTTAACCCTTATTGTTTCCCGTTCTATTTCAGCTCTCTCCTTCTCAGTCTGACGTTGTTGAGCTTGGATCTGTTCTTCAGTAGCCCGTCTTGCTTGTTCTTTTCGTATAGAGGACCCCTCTTGCATCTTGACCAACTCCGCATTATGTCGCCTCTGAGCTTCATGATCTGTCTGAATATAAGATAATGATAAGACCATAATAAAGAGAGAAAAAAGATATCACAGCATAAAATAAGTTGAAGAAAAAGTAGACTGAATTCATACTAGGGTGGGTCCTTACTCCCTACTGGCCTCGTTTACTTGCATGTGGTCATCTAATCACTCAATAACAAGCAGTGCAATATAAGTAATGTCAGAAAAAGAAGTCAGTTCAATGTAGCAGGTGAAGACTAACTTCACGAATTAGTTTAGACATAATTTTATTCATCAAAATAAATATTTTCTTGACAATTTTATATTTAGGAACTGAAAAAGTTTTGGATTTAGTTATATTTTAGAATTCTAATGTCCTTAGAAATTATTACATGTTATTTCCTTTCTCTATTATTTAGTAATGATCTAGAAATTTCCAAGTTCATATTGGTTTAGAATTCTTCAAGTTTAGAATTCCTAAACGTGGTAGTGTTCAGTATTTTCTCATGTTATCATAAAGTATGACATGAGAAATTAAGAGTTAATTTGAAAGTTTGAACATTCATGCTCATCCTTAACTTTTCTTAACTAGCAGGAAACCAATTACAATAATGCTGAAAAACAGTCAAAAACGTTATACAATTTTTAATGCAAATTACATTGCAGCAAAACAGAATGTTAGACTATCCAACCTGCATCCTTTTTCTGGCTAATTCATCCTCATAGCGCAACATTTGAGCTTTTGCCTGCGCTTGTTGTTGCACTAGGTTCCGTTGTTCTTCAGCCAGTTTTCGTTGCCTTTCCTGCCAATTATACCATAAGTTAAAACTTGACAAAAGATTGACAAGATATACTAAATGTTTCTTCATGTAGTACAAAGTGCCTTTTATTAAGCAATTAAGAATAGAAAAATTTCCTAGCATAGTAACAGAGAACCATTGTCAACAACAAAAAGTAAGAGGACAAAAGATAAAACAATAATTTGTCTTAGAACACAACCACCAAAGGATTAAGATTCTGTTTGATACCTTGATTGAAACATAATTGTTCACCAAACAAATAAATAATCAAAATATATATTTTTTTAAAAACAGCTACATGAGCTTATCACTCACAATATCAACTTGAGCTTGAATTGTTTCATAATGAGCTTTCTCAGCTGCCACTTCTGCCAGCCGAGTCTGTTCTTGCTTCCTCATAACGTCAAAAACCTGAAATTTCACAGAATAAAATAATTACATATAAAGAAAATTGTCTTACATACTATGGTGTCTCAAAGAGAAATTGAAATCTTAAAAAGCAAACAAAAAATTAACAGAAAAGAAAACCTGTTTGGAATAAGGAGAGCTGTTAATCTCACGAAGTGCTTTTGCGCCTCTCTCCAATGCCTCTGGATCGAACCCAGAACCCCTTGGCTCTTCGACTTCTGATTTCTCATTTGATGAATGTTCTGCTTGTTGCTGCGGAGTAGTTGTCGTAGAGGACGAGAACGGATTGAACCGGAAAGACCCGTCGGCGTATGCAGTGAGGGAAGATGGGATTGTGGTGGCAACAAAAGCAACAGCAGCAGCTGTCACACACGAGGATAATCTGGATGCGGACATAGGTACGATTTTGATTCGGAGTTTGATTTTAGTTCAAAAGACCATTGTTGAATAGGTGTTGGACGCCTGAGCCTGAGAGCATAAACCCTTGCTTCTAGGGTTTAAGCGGAAAATTTCAATTTGTCTGGAAAAGGGCGGGGCCATTGTTTGCAAAATAATCCTAATTCCGTTGGCCCAAAGCACTCGTAGGATCTCTAATATGGGCCTGCTTTTTGCGTGGTTTAAGCCGCAGCTTACTACAGTACGGAGAAACATATCGAACTGAATGGAAATATCGAATTGAAAGATATTAAACTCATATTGAGCTAAATAATTTTAACTCAAACTGAAGCGAACTAAATTTTTTGACTAATTTAGTGTGGTATTAGAAGTTTATAAAAAAATTAAACCGAAAATTGTATATAACTGTATCGAAACTATACCGAATCAAAAATTGAATATAATACAAAATTTTTATTTAATAAGTAATTGTAAACTTAATTATATATTTTTCATTATAATATCAAGTAATATATTGTTACTAAGTACCATATGCATAATAATATATGATAAAAATTAATATATTTTGTGCTAAAAAAATAATAAATAAATTGTTGAGAAAAAAATAAAAGAAGATAGAAGAAGGTTTCCACTCATATAAAACAAATAAAACTAAGTCTTGTCTCTTGACAAGTGTTGATTCTTCCTTGTTTTTTCTTGCTTTTGGTTCATTCTCTTGTGTTTATTTGTGCATGGTTATTCTCATTTTTCATGCAAATGGCGACAACCAACTTCACAGATTATGGAAACTATTGAAGCAAACTGTGCAATGCTTTCAATTGCGGAAGAAGAGGAGGACGAGTTTGTTGAAGAGGAAGGAGTTGAGAAACCAAAAAAGGATTTTCAGTGGTGTTTTGTCGGTCTGTTTTTTATTGAGAAGAATGTTAACTTTAGGGCTATGAAGAACACTTTGGCAGGTCTATGGCACCCTATTCGTGGTGTCATAATCAAAAAATTACATACAAATCTCTACTTATTTCAATTTTTTCACTAACTGGATATTTCTCGGGTGGTGGATGGCAGTCCTTGGGCCTTTGAGCAGAACATTCTTCTCACTCGTAGATTAAAGGAAGATGAGCACCCTACAAGGGTTCCTTTGTTCTTTGTTGATGTCTGGATTCAAGTCTTTAATTTACCTATTGGATTCATGTCTGAATGACTTGCAATGCAGATAGGGAATTATGTGGGAACTTATTTGACGTCTGATCCTAATAACTTTTCTGGCACATGGAGAAACTACATGTGCATTCGAGTTGCCATGGATTCAAGACTCCCTCTGAAACGTAGGATGAATATAAAAAAAGCGGGTGGTGATTGGTTCTGGGCAAACTTTAAATATGAGAGGCTGAAACACTTTTGTTTTATTTATGGGAAGCTTGGCCACATTGAAAATTTCTGTGAAAAGCTTTTTGCCGCTTCGGATGGAAAGGTGGAGAGGTTGTATGGTCCTTGGTTGATAGCTTTTAACAGCAGGGCTAACATGAATATTGGTGGCAGAAGGCTCTTATCGAAGCCATTGTCAAAATCTACTATGATTGGTGAAGGCTCAAAGGAGGCGATGATGGTGGATTCTGACCTTCCAATAATCAAGCCACATATTACGGGGTTTGGGAATGACGGGGGCGTAACTAATGGGGTGGTGATTGTATGAAGGTGTTGAGTCAGTGTCTCACTAACCTCAAGCAAAGAGTTAAAAGATTAAGATTTCAGCGTGATGCTGCTGGTATATCTGAGTTTTACAAAGTTAATCATGAGTATTCTGAGGCTATTAATCAGAGAGAAATTGTTTGGAAGTAGAGAGCGAAACAACATTGGCTTATGCATGAAGACACTAATTCTCATTTTTTTCATGCTTTTGCCTCTTCTCGTAAGAAGTAGAATAAGGTTGATCGCTTGATGGGTGAGGATGGTTGCCGGCATTATAGTGATAAAGATATGGGCTCTTTTTTTTTATTTCATAAATCTTTTTTCTTCTTCAGGCAGTTCGACTCTTAAGATTCTGGACTGTATTCATCCATGTGTTACGCCTTATCAGAATTCATACTTGTTGGCTCCCATTGAGAAAGATGAAGTTAAGAGTGCGGTCTTCAGTATGCAACCAGACAAGTCTTCAAGACCTGATGGCTTGAATCTGACATTTTTCCAGAAATTATGGACTGTTATTGGTGATGATCTTATGAATTTTTATCGACAAGCATTTAATTCCTGCTCTCTCAAGTCGGGCATCAATGACACGCGTATAGCTTTGATTCCAAAGAAGGATAATCCTAAGCTTGTTACGGATCTTCGGCCTATTTCGTTGTGCAACGTTGTTTATAAAGTGCTAGCCATGATCCTGATAAATCGCCTAAAGCCGATTCTTCCTACTCTAATTTCTAATTCGCAAAGTACTTTTATTGCGGATAGATTGATAACCGACAACATTATGATTGCCTTTAAGGTAACTCATCACCAAAAGATCAAAAGCCAAAGAAAGGTGGGATTGTTAGCACTCAAAATTGATATAAGCAAGGCCTACGATCGTATTGAATGGCCATTTCTCTGAGCTATGATGCTTTCTCTGAGCTATGATGCTTTCTCTGAGCTATGATGCTTAAATTTGGGTTTTCTGAAGTTTGGGTGAATTTGATTATGTGTTGTGTTGGTTTTGTGTGGTATAAGATTATTCAGGATAATGGGGATGTTGGTCCTATTATTCCAAAGCACGGATTGCGTCAAGGGGATCCCTTGTGTCCTTATCTCTCCATTATTTGTGCGAAAGGGTTCAACTCTTTAATCCGAAGAAGGGAGGATTCAGGCTTGCTTCATGGTTGTCAAATTAACAGGGGAGGTCTTTCTATCACACATATTTTCTTTGCAGATGATCGTTACTTATTTTTCAGGGCTGATTTGAGGGAGTGTCGTGGTTAAAGATTTACTTTACTCTTATGAGGTTGTCTCTGGCCAAGTTGTGAATTACCAAAAGTCGAACATTTTATTCAGTAAAAATGTTTCTAATTCAGTTAGAAATGACATTTGTACTGTCTTGGGAGTGAATTTTACTTAAGACCAAGGTCGGTATCTCAGCCTTCCATCTTTTATGGGTCATAGTAAATATGAAGTGCTGCGATTTATTAAAGATAGAGTGTGGCATCGCCTTCATGATGGGTCCCTCCTAGTAGAGTGGAGCCCACATTTGAAAAAAAAAGAGAAAGTAAAAAATGGCTGCACCGAAATCGGTGCAGCCATAAAAGAAAAAAAAATTTGTCAAATTTTTTTTTGTCTTTTATGGATTCTGTGGCCTATATAAAGGCCTTGCATATGGGAGAAGAAGCATAAGAGAGCCACAAGCAAAATAAGAAAAAGGATAGGAAGCTTGTTAGGAAAAATTAAGTGAGTCCAAAGTATTTTTACTTTGATGAGAGTGAGAGAGTTTTAAGGGTTTGAGAATTTTTCTCAAAAGGGTGAGTGACAAAATAGTGAGGAAATTATTTTTGGAGTGTGGGAAACACTTTGAGTGCCACTATTTTGGTGAGATATCTTTTATTGTATACCTCTAGTGTTAATCTAGATAAAACTCTCTCTTGTACCTACTATTTTTATAGTGGAAGAATTTTTCAGAGTTTGTCCCGTGGATGTAGCCCAACACTAAGGGTGAACCACGTTAAAATTTTGGTGTCATTTATTATTATTTATACGGCAGGTTTTACCACCTATCTTATTTATCCATTGGCCGATTTGACCGCCTCCATATAGTTATTTGTTTGATTATTTCTGCAGTAATTTTTATTTGTCTCAGTGAATATTATTCCGCTTCACCAACGCTGTCCAATTTTTCCAACAAGTGGTATCAGAGCCGTTGGTTCGTGTTCTGGAGGTATTATTAAATACTGTAAAGATGGAGGCTAAGACTAGCAAGATGGTCAGCTTAAATGGCACAAATTACCACATATGGAGAAACAAGATGAAGGATCATCTATTTGTGAAGAAGTTGCATCTACCGGTTTTTGCTAAGACAACACCCGATGACAAGAAGGATGAGGAATGGGAAATTGAGCATGAGCAAGTGTATGGCTTCATCCGGCAGTTTGTTTAAGACAATGTGTACAATCACATCTGTAATGAAACTCATGCATAGAAGTTGTGGAACAAGCTCGAGGAGTTGTATGCTTCAAAGACCGGCAACAATAAATTATTTTATCTGACAAAATTAATGAAGATAAAATATCAGAAAGGCTCTTCTATCGCCGATCACTTGAATGAAATGCAAGGGATCGTGGATCAGTTGTCGGGGATGGGCATAAAATTTGACAATGAAATTCTTGCTCTTATGGTGTTGGCTTCTCTGCTAGAGTCATGAGAGACTTTGAAGATTTCACTTACAAACTCTGCACCAAATGGTGTAGTGAATATGGAACTTGTCAAAAGCGGTATTCTTAACGAAGAGATGAGACGCAGATCAAAGGGCACCTCTTCAACACAGTAAGATATTCTTGTTGTTAGTTCTAGGGGGAGAAGTGAGACTCAAAGCTCAAAGCAAAGAGATAAGAGCAGGGGAAAGTCAAAAAGCAAGTATGCCAATGTTGAATGCCATTACTGCAAAAAGAAAGGCCACATCAAGAAGTTTTGTC
>CATIWM010129039.1:0-18138 GCA_949671775.1 Mallotus repandus | reverse complement strand
TTATCTTATCTTTAGTTCAACATTCACCATTAATCATTGATTGTATTAGCTCATAGAATACATAGCCATAACTAGTGCTAGAAATTACTCCTTCCCTGTGGGAACGATACTCTACTTATCATTATATTACTTGTTCGATCCGTACACTTGCGGAAATCTCCTGACAAGTTTTTGGGGAAAGTTCCGCACACGGGTCCTAGACACGTAGCGTGTTGCTGACCCGTGTGCAAGGATGGCTACTGGACCAAATTTTGCGAAGAGAGGCTGGGTCTGCACGGGGCTTGCGCGGGGCTAGCACGGACCGTGTCCAGGAGAAAGACGCACACGCCTCTCTGCACGGTCCGTGCAGAGCGCGCACCTCTCTGCACAGACCATGCCGAGCGCGCGGCTCTCTGTACGGTCCGTGCCGAGCGCATGGGTCGCGCAGAGAGTTATGCTGCTAGGCGCGGACATGGGGCTTGGGCCAGATTGAAATGGAAAGTGGGCCTTGATGGTTCTGGGCTTCCAAACAGGACCTAAATGAAAACAAATTCACAAAATTAAGCCCAATAGCAAAAATAAAATTATTATTAAATAACACACTGAATTAAAATAAAATACACAATAATAAAATTATAAACATTAATATTTATAATAAAAATTGGCATAAAATATATATATATAATTATGAGTTATCAGAGAGCAATCCATTATAGTAGATTTTTGTGGTCTACATCAAACTATTAGGAAATTGTAAGTATTCTGCAATTTGATTTCCTAAGTTCTTACTCACATGTTGATGAGTTTATTTAGTTGTGTGTTGAAATGTAAAATGGATCTTAGGAGTGGAAATTCTTCATGTGATGGGTTATAAGAAAGTAAATTTTTGAAATTTATTATACTTGGGTTAGTGCTCACCACACTGTTCGTAAAGCCGAAGTAGTATAACTGATTCCCTTTCAGAAATATGATCTAATAAAGAAACATGCATGATTATGATCTGGCCACAAGAAAGTTAAGGCATTATTTCCAATCATACAAAATACAAGTCATTTCAAAGATAGATCATTTAAGGTACTTATTTCAAGCGCTAACCTTGACCAGGAGGATGTCTCGATGGTTACTGTTACTAATAGAGTTTGATATTTAGTACATCACTATAAAATTCATCAAAGGAAGAGCAGTATAGAGTTCCTAGCCCAAAATGCAGTATATAGAGATGAATAGTGGAATCTAGAGTTTCCAAATGAGAATCTAACAGTCATAGAATGTCAAGAATGTAAGTTGTATTTCCATGGAGCTGTGAACAACAAAGGAGCAGGACTATGAGTGATTCTTATCACACTAAAAGGATAAATTATTCCTATTGCTAAAATACTAGATTTCAAGGTTACAAATAACATGGCCGAGTATGAAGTATGCATCTATAGGATAGAAGCAGCTTTAGCAACTAAAGCAAAGGATTTGTTAGTTTATGGTGACTCTTTACTGGTTGTCAGTTAGGCAAATGAAAAGTGAAAAATGAAAGAAGATAGATTAAAATCTTATGTTTGCTATTTAAAGAATTTAATGAAAAGTATTAACAAGTGTCTTTTCATGCACTTATCAAGAGATGAGAATCAAATGGCAGATGCATTGGCAACTCTTTCTTCAATGTGGGATAATCCAACTGGGTTAGCTATGAAACCTCTCGTGATAATGAAGTTAAAAGCTCCATGTTACGGAAGTTAGCAGACAATGAATGTTCAGATAGGACCAAATGAGAAGCCATGGTTCTATGATGTTCAGAAATTCATAGAGGAAAGGAAGTATCCAAACGAAGTAACTTCAAAGAAAAAGTGTGCTCTTAGTGTTCTTCTATGCAATTATGCAAGTCATAATGGGGTATTGTATAAGAGAATGATGAATGGAACACAGTTGAGTTGTCTTAAGAAAGAAGAAGCTGAGGAAGTGATGCAAGAGATTCATGCAGGAGTTTATGGATCTCACATGAATGGAATTATCTTGGTAAAGAAGATTATGTAACAAGGGTATTACTAGATGAGCATGGAAAGAGATTGCATCAAAATAGTGAGGCAATGTTACTAATGTCAAATACATGGGAACTTAAATCATCTACCACCTACAATGTTGAATAGTTTATCATCCCCTTGTCCCTTTATAGCATGGGGATTAGACATTATAGGAGAAATAAGGACGACAACATTGAAGGGGCATAAGTACATAGTGGTAGTTATTGATTACTTCTCCAGAAGGGTAGAGGCAGAGTTATTTAGTACTTTGAAAGCAAAACAGATAGCGAAGTTCATAGAGAAGATTCTCATTTGTAGATATGGGGTTCCACATCACATTGTGAAAAATAAAGGGTTCAATTTTAAGCAGAGATAGTAGAGTTATTACAGAAGTACTAGATTGAGCATCATAAGTCCTCACTTTATTGACCTCAGGCTAACAGAGTAGTAGAGGCAGCAAAATAAGAATGTTAAGAAAATCCTATCTAAAATGGTTAAGACTTATAATGGTTGGTCTGAGTATCTTCCTTTTGCTTTATAGGGATACAGAATAACCCCAGGAATAACAACAGTCCAAACTCCATTCTCATTAGTGTATGGATGCGAAGTAGTGTTGCTAATAGAGACCAAAATTAAGTCTTTAAGGGTGGTTATGGAAGCTAAAATTCCTGAGAATGAATGGGCACAAAATAAATATGAAAATCTCATATCTCTAAATGAGAAAAGGATGGATGCTCTATTCCACACTCAGATATATCAAAAAGAGGATAGCTAGGTCATTTAATAAGAGGGTTAAGCCTGGGAAGATTAAAGTTGGAGATATAGTACTGAAATAGTCAAAGGTTATGGTATTTGATCCAAGAGGAAAATTCAGACCTAGTTGGGAAGGGCCATACTTAGTCAAGGCAGTTCTACTTAAGGGAGCTACAAAAATTTTAGATCTTGAGTGGAATGAGTTTACAGAACCAGTTAACCTGGATTGCCTGAAGAAGTACTACCTCTAAAGATAAAAGTAGAATAAAGAAATAAAGCTCCTTGGCTAGAAAACCTGAAAGGGCTGATCAAGCAAATTTTAGAAGATTCCGGCTATTCAAAAAACATGCATAGGGTTGGCAGGAAAAAATTAGGGAATAAATAAAAGAGCGATCCCGTTGCTTAGAAAACCTACAAAGGGCTAGTCAAGAGAAAATTGGCGAATTAAAAGTGAGTGAAAAATATTCAGTTAGAAAATCTGAAAGGACTAACTGATAAAAAGAGTTATGTTACGTGATGTAACAAATGTACTCATTTTAGCCCTAATTAGTGAATCAAATTGAAATTGAATTTCTATTTAAAAGTGCATATTCTATCTTTATTACAATGCATAAGTGCTAGAAAGGAAAACCAAACATGAAAAGCCTAAAGACTAGATCTATAAAATCACTTTTTAGTTATATTCTTCATTTTTTTCTTTTGTGACTCAACTTGTAATACTTGATCTCTTTTGTATTTATCAAATCCTGGTGACTCTGTAATATACATGGTAACCCAAGCCTTGTAGTTGTCATTAGTGGTCACATTAGCATTCAAATTTAGGTTTTGCTCTAGAATCCTTCAAGGCCATAAACTCATCAATTTATCCAGAATGCCCTTTCTCCAAGGAAAGCTTATCTCAAAAGAAAGCCTTCAAAGTCAGATAAAACTATAACAAGGAACTGATGATGTCCAAATTGATTGCAGAGGCATGAAGGAGATATAAAAGTAAAGAAGCGTAGTCCAGGAATAGGAACGTAGTGACCATACAAATCAACAATCACATACTTCAGCTTCCAGCAAGGATAGGTCCATAAGATCTCAAAATCTGCAATATTCTTCATCCAGTTAACCCATTGATTAGTAGCATGTATGACCTTCATTTTCAAAAGATGAGGTTATAATTGATAAGGCTGATAAATCAGAGGTTTAACAGGAGCATTGAGCAAGCTCAACTTCTCTTGTAACCAAATCTTAAAAAGAGAAAACGAAAAAAGAAGAAAAAAATAAATTACTAAGTTGAAAACTCGAAAGGGTGGCTTAGGTAAAAATAAAGCACGTTAAGTTGAAAACCCAAAATGGCAGCTTAGGCAAAAGTTAAAGCAAGCCTGCTAAGTTGAAAACCTGAAAGGGTAGCTTAGGTGAAAATTAAGGCACAAAAAAAAGAAAGGTTTTAGTTACATACCATAAGAAGAAGCAGACTGCCTGAAAGACGGTTTTGAGTCTTGAAATTATCCAAACCAATGATAGTTTCAACAAGTATGACATGTAATTGGTTGGCTCCTGCTTCCACTTATTTTAAAACGCTAACTATTCTCGTATCAACATCTCCTTGAGTATAAATATTACAAAAATTTGATAAAATGCAATAAAAATGGAAAATTTTCAAAAAATAAATAAAAATACTATAGAAATTAAAATAAATTAAAATGATGCAAAAATAATAATATAAATGATAATTTTACATTAAAATACCTATTTTTACATAAATGGAGAAAAAGATACAAAAATAATGAAAAATGCAAAAATGAATGCAAACACCCTCGGATCCAACCCGAACTTCCTTCTCCTTTTACATGTTATTCACAAACACCAAATCTCTATAAAAATCATAACTTTATCACAATAATAAATATTTACAATAAAATGAATAAAAATGTAAGAAAATAATAAAAATGGTAAAAATAAAATAAAAAGGATGGTAAAAATGCAATTTTTAATAAGAAAATGATTGGGAGTGCTTTGACAAAGATGTGGCTCGGTTTGGTTTAGGTCTAAATCTAGTGAGAGAAAGTAATTTTGGTTGGTATTTAGGTTCGGAGTCACTACAAGAAAATTGACTTTTAGCGACCAAGTTTTAGCAACCAGATAAAAATTCATCGATATAAATATATTAATAGTGTCGCTAAAACTAAAATAATTTAAGATGATGTTTAATAGTCATCGTTAAAAGTGTATTTATGTGGTCGCAACTACTCGCAAACCAAAACAAATGGTGGAACATACTGGCGGGAATTAAAATTGCTAAAAAGGCAAAGAGAAAAAAAAAAAGACAAACAAAAGAAAACTCTTACAAACCCCTAAAATCATTGATTGACAAATCAGTTACCATTCCCCTTCCTCCGCTGAACTCCTCGACACCTCCTCCTCTTCAGCCATCTCCTCCTCCCTTCCTCCCTTCCTCCTCTGCCTTCGCCACTTCCCCCACTCACTCCAACCATCACCACCTATTTTCTGAAAGGACGATGACGCGTCCACTGCCTCTTCAAGAGTTCTTGTCTGATAAGATCGATCGCTTCTGGAGCATTCTGCTTGTGGTTTCGATTCCGGTTGTTTTGATTGTGTTTGTAACTTCAGAACAATTGAAGGCTCAATCGTTAATTTTCTATCGCTAAATTTAAAATTTCATAAGTTTTGCTTTCTTTTTGTTTTCGGTTGAATCTGATTCCATTGTCAATTGATCGCTTGCTTGCAGTTTTCGATCTCCTCTCGACGTCTTCCGTGAACTCACCTAGCTGTAAGGATCATAATCTCTACTAGTTTCACGAAGTTCCATTTAGTTTGATTTAATTTTCTTCAGATTTATTTTACAGTTGATGATTTTAGTTGATAATGCTGAAGATTTATTTTACAGCTGATGATTTTAGTTGATAATGCCGAAGGAGCTTTAAGTTTTATTCTTATAAGTTTTCATGTTTAAAATCTTGTTAAAAGCATTTAAACACAAGGGATGATCTCTGTGTGAAAGTGAGTATCTTTGTGTGTGTGTCTGAGTCTCTATCCATGTGATTGCACTTTGCAAGGCAAGTTCATTCAGTGCAGGGGTGTAAGAAAACCATAAATTTTGTTAACAAGCTATTGCATATTGTTTTTACTTGTCATTTGCCTGTGCTTTTATCTTTTGAACAAAATTAGTCTTTTTATATAAATAATAAGCTTTACTTTTTCTTTTTTTTTGGGGTCAAATCTGTGGAGTTTTAACTATCTTTTTGTTTTATGTTGTTTCATTCTTAGAATTTATAGGTCTTATGATTCTAAATGTCTGCAGACAGAAGTACAACTCGGACTTCATGATCAGTTTTAATTTTCTTCTTCATCTTACCTCATTTTTTTGTTTTGAATCATTTGTTTCCTCAGGTTGTTGCATAGAGAGTTAAAGAAACAGAGATCACCGAACAAGACTCGCTTCTTCTGGTATCACCATGAAAAATTTTCTGTGTTTTCCTATTAAGAATCATCACAATTATTTTTCAATCCTATGACCATTTAGAGTTGGTCTATATTCATGATATTTCGCTCATATTGTTTCAGGTTACCGAACTTTCGCCAGAAGAAACTGAAAGTATTACCGGTGGCTATGGTAAAAGCATTAGTCATGTAATCATTGGACTAAAGACTGTCAAAGGAACCAAGCAACTAAAGTTAATCCAACTGTATATGATGCTTTAATTAAGGAGAAGGTAATGTCTTCTAATATTAGTGACCTGATGAAGAAAAATTATTTGCTCTTTTGGCTGTCCGGTCATGAAAGGGCCCTTATGTTTGCTCTTTCTTTTCTTGGATGCTTGCATTCTCTAACTCTCATGTTATTTACCATTTTTTCATGATATGGTATCTTCTGATACCATTATAATGCATTCCACTGGTAGCAGTCGAAGATGTTATATACATTGAAGCTAATAGTGGAGCTGTCAAAAGAGTGGCTAGAAGTGATGCTTTTGCTACAGAATTTGACCTTGAAGCAGAAGAGTATGTCCCCCTTCCTAAGGGAGAAGTTCACAAAAAAAAACGAAATAGTTCAGGTACCTCCTTTATTAGTTGTGGATGTTTTGCACTCTTTTATTGAATTTATGCAAAATTGCTTTGTAGTTATCTTGGTCCATGTTTTTACACATAATGACAAATGTCTTTAACTCTCATTAATTTTTGTTCTCAATCATTGTAGTTGTCATTGCTTTAGTATCTCTTTTCGACTTATATCATATCCCCTTTCCAAGCTAATTGGCTCAATTCTCTAAACAGGCCTAGCATCATTTGGTAAAGGATGCTTCTAAATGTTAGGAACTTAGATGGCATGTGTGTTTCAGTATTTCAGAATCATAGAATTACGTTCCTAACCCCTTCATGCCAAATATGTGCATCGTAGCTTCTTATTTCTTAAAGCAGTTTGATGGTGACAATCACTAATTAAAATAGCTTGCAACCTATTTCCCCTACATTTGCAGGTCTAACCTAAATTTTCATAGAAAGTTGTATTACTCTCACCTTTTAATTTCCCATCATCAGGATGTAAAACTACATGATCTAGATGCTGCAAATGTAAGACCTCAAGGCGGACAAGATATATTGTCGTTAATGGGTCAAATGATGAAGCCCAGAAAAATAGAAATTACTAACAAGCTGCGACAGGAAATAAATACGGTACTACTATTTTTGGTGTAGCAGAGATATTTATATATGTAAATTTTTTTCCTGAATGAAGTTATGGCATTAGATTTTCCACTGAATTAACAATCAGATATGTTCCTTCAAATTTATCGAACTCCTTGTTATGCAATTGACAAGTTATTCATGAGAGGAACCAGTAAAGTTTCTAGACTTTGATAGAGTAATTTTTTTATCTTGTTTTTCTCATTTTAAAATAGGTAAGCCCTCTATATTTTGTTTTCCATGATCCAAATCAATTGCACAAAGTGAGTTGTACTGTGTTCCAAATATTTTGCTTATGAACTTTTAATTATAAAGGGAGGCATTAAAAGTTCTGCCGATGGCAGGTGGTTAATCAATATATTGATGAAGGCATTGCAGAACTTGTCCCTGGTGTTCTGTTCATCGATGAGGTTCTTTTCTCTGTTATGCCATTTCCATGTCATTCAATTCCTAGTTCCATTACATTTTGATGCATACTGAATTGATCATGTATGGCCATACCCAACTTCGGATTCAACCAGTTTGGTTATTATAGTTGTTGATGTGTTCATCTGTAAATGGCCAAGAATGTAGCTTGGTAGTCTTAATGATGAGAAGCAACCCATGGTCAGTTCTTTCTCACCTTATTCTCTCTCTAATTGCATCAAATTAGAGATGTGCATCAAATTACATCCATGGCCAAGAATGTAGCTTGGAAAACTTGATGAATGTGCTTAGTAAGTGCCTCAATTCTCTGTATTTGCATATGCACGTGTACATACATTCTTGTGTTCTGAATTGTGTTTCTTGTCTTAGCTTTGTGAATTTTAAGCTATAATGTCATGTCTTAGCTATGTGCACTTTGAGTAATAGCATATATGTTTAGGGAAAAATGGAAAGTAGTTGGAAATATTTAATTTTTATTTCAAATTCAGTTCAGTGCAGGACTGAATCAGTTTTCCAGAATCCCAAACACTTAGCATTTGAACTTTTGGCCATCCAATTTAAATTGAGAAAAGGATTTTCTGCTGTTGGAAATTTATTGTTATAAAAAAATGTCGTAGAAATTCAAATTTTACCTAGGGTTTCATGTGCCATCAGACTTTATTCCTATTTTTCTTAATTGTTATTGTTTCAAGTTGGCACTCTCTAGTGTAATGATTACCCTGTCTTTATTTATCATTTTTATCACAAAGAAAAAAATGCTAATTTAAGTTAGATCGTATGTTTTTTAATTAAAAATAGCATGGAGTTGTGGACTTTTGTGTAATGTTGTGATATGGATCTGTTTATGCAAGTACTCCATGCAGTTGCACACCAGAATCGGATAATTAATTCTGCTTTTGCTTACTAATATACATACATACTATGACATGAACACAATGAATTGTGTGTTAGTACAGGTGTTTTATCTCATATGATTCAAGTGTTTGATTATTGTTATTATTACAGGTGTTTTATCTCATATGATTCAAGTGTTTGATTATTGTTATAATGCTGTTGCGGATACTATCACGAACCTATATTACTATATAGCTTGTAGGCTATTGAGTTTTTGGACAATATGAAAACAATTTTTGGATGGTTAACAGTTTTTTCTTGTGAAATACACAGCATGCAGTTGATGAAGCTTGAGCCACTTGATGATGATGATCATTTGTCAGCAGCTTGAATGATATAGCAACAACAGAAGTTGGAGTTATTCAGCCAATTGTAAGTGGCTAGGGAAGCTGCTCTTGAAGAAGAAAAGCGAAAAGAGGAAGAATTTTGCAAGAAAAACACAGTTTGGATTAGGCATTTTGTGTTATTTTGATTAGAATTAGATGCTCTTGTAGTAGTTATTTGTATATTGTATATTATGTTTTTGAATAATTCACTGTGACTTATCAAATAATGTAACATTCTTTAATTTATATTAATACAATTATTTTTACTTCTTTGCTGGTGAATCTTTTGTGTGCCTTATGTGCATATTCAATTGTAATAATACAAAACAACAATAGGATGGTATTTAATTATGACAAAAAATTTTGGTCACTATTAGGTGGAATATATAGGTATAACTTAAACCAATTGTGATGACAATGTTGTCGATATTATGAAAAAATATTTTTGCTATTAATAAACTTTTAACGACCAAAATATGTGATTTCGCAAAAGATTATTTGTGATCACTAATTTTTTTTCATCGCTAAAACCTTTTTGCAGCAAAGCCTATTGTGATGACAGGCGACCATAAAAAAATGGTCGTTAAAAGTTATTAGCGACCATTATTTAACTTTTAGCGATGGTTATTTCCTTCGCTAAAGAAGTCTTTTCTAGTAGTGGAGTGAGAGAAAATAAGAGAGAAGGTGCTGGAACATGAAATTTCTCTCTCTAGAATCAGTTGCCTCGAAAAATGTGCCTCTTCCTCTTCCAAAAGAACAAAAATCCTTTTTTTTATAAGTGGGTCGGCTTGACCTACGAGCTTGGGTCAATGACCCAAGCTTATGGTCCATGACCCACGTGCGTGGGTCATTTGACCCACGCAGGGGCAAATGGGTCATTTTGACCCACAGACTAGGTTAAATGACCCATACTCATGGTCATTAATCTAAGCTCGTAGGTGGACCAGTCCCCATGGGGTTTTTTTTTGGTTTTTTTTTTCTTTTTAGGCCCAGGTTGGCTCCTTTTGGGTTACTTTTGGTATATTTTGGGTTTCTTGCGGGTTTCTTCTTGATCTAAGCACGCTCGAGAAAACTTTCGAAGGAGTTTTCCCCCTATCTAACTGACAGGAATCCTTCATCATCGAATTTTTGGGGAACTGCCAAAATTTGGGTATCAACAGTTGCCCCCTACTTCACATGCGTCGACCAAGCTGCCACCTTATTGATGCATGGGAAGTAAGATTTTGAAAACCAGTAAGATGAAAAAACTTTCATGAGGGTGGTATGCGACCTTTACCAAGCCACAAAGTAGTGTGCACTGTGTAGCCCTACCGGCCTCAAGTGCCTGGTTTTGAAGAAACCAAAGAGCATGTAAAATCTTTTTTGGGGTGCCTTGTAACCTTTACCAAGCTACAAAGCGAGGGTGTTGTGACCTTTGCCAAGCCACAAGTGGGGTGCCGTGACCTTTGCCAAGCCACAAGCGGGGCGTCGTGACCTTTGCCAAGCCACAAGCATAATGTATGGTAAGCTTTGCCAAGCCAAAATTCCCTTTTGTGTAAAATTCCTTGGGGTGCCTTGTAACCTTAGTCAAGCCACAAGTGTGGTTGTGGTGTTCGTAAAACTATGATGTTGTTTTTGAAATTGTGATGCATGAGAATTTTTGTTTATGCTTTCAAGGATTTACCTTTATTGGTGAGTGGCGCGCACCAGGGGCTTCGAGTCAACCCTGCTATAGTCGTCTCATCTTAATGCGATTTTTGTCATTTCTCTGAGGTTTGATCATCATCCCTTTGCCAAGGATATCCCTGATTACCAAGTAAAGAGTAAGTCTCCCTTATGATCAAAAGGAAATTCGTCAAATGAGGTCACTGAAAATTGTGATGCACGAAGCGACCTTCGATGTCACGTTATTCCCCTTAGAGGCAAATGTTTGATCATACTCATTTGTCTTCTCAAGCATTCCCCACCTTCTGTCACTCAGTGTGAATACTGTCGAGGAGTTCCGTAGATACTCTTACTCAAGGTTTAAGCTTTGGAGTAAGTCAAGTATGATCTTTATTATTTATTTCCCTCTTTTTTATCTCTTCCCTTGCTTTTTTCTTGCTTTTTCTTTTTTGTTCTTTTTTCTTTCTATTTCTTTTTTTTCTGCTTTTTTTGTCTCTCTTTTTTCTATTTTTTCCTTCCTGCATTTAGACCTCTTTTAGGGTTTAACATGAAAATTGCAAGTTGCTTGATTGTCTCGGTTCCCTGCAAATCTTTTTTAGTGAATTTTCTATCTTTCATAAGGTTGCCAAGCATTAGATTGATTAGAAGTGAGAATCCCAGCTCAGAGCTACTGATCAAAGTCAGGAAACTTTGAAAATCTCATTAAAGTGAGCTGGTCGTTGTCAAGGTTAACTAGTTATCCCTGCCACATGCCCCCTCTCCAGTGCAAGTACACCTCTGAGAGCACTAAAAATGATGTTTGGAATACAAGTGTATGTATGAATGTATGATTTTATGTGAAAAAAGAATGAGAAGAAAGGTCATAGTAGTTTCATTGAGTTTTTGGTGCTTTCTGGGAGTTGTTTCTGTCATTTGTTTTGAATTCTTAGTCTTTATGCATGTCTCGAGTTGATATTCGAGCATCTAGAGTGTCCTTAAAGCCTTTCCGGGGCTTTTGGGCATTCCAAAAGTACGTTACAGGGCTTCACCGGCCTCCGTAGGGTCTGTGGAGCCTGTCCCATGCGTGTGGGTGGCTCCCGACCCACGGAGCCATGGGCTATAAAAGGCTCAGTTTTTACTTTTTTCTTCATTTTCCATCTTTTTTCTCTCTCTCCTCCCTTAGGATTCTCTATACTTTAGGTGTTCTTGCTCTAAAATTACCCATGCAAGGAGGTGAAGGCGGTTTTAAGGATGTTGACCCCAACCTCGCGTTTAACTTGGAGGATCTTAGTTTAAAGGGTGTAAGAGACCCTGCGGATCAGGCTACAAGTGGTGCGGTGTGTCAAAAGCTAGTGCCTGCTCATCGCACGTGGCATGGTGTGAGGAGAGGGCATGAGGTTCCTCTCATCTTGAAGTTGAGGGAGCACATCTGGGTGCTTTATTGGCAGGAGGATGGTACACCGAACTCATTTTTTCTTGTACTATAAGACTGTTTGGATCTTATAAGATTGAAAGTAGTGCTTCAGTTTTCTCATGGCCCAAACCATTGCTAAATAAATTTGCTTAACCTGACTATATTTCTCCTCATAAGGCAACATCTTCTTGCTTAAGTAATAAATTGCATGGTCATCTCACGCTTCCCCTTCTTGAGCTAGCATGGCTCCTATGGCGCTTCCTTCAATTGCTAAATACAGAATTAAGGGCTTTCCTATTTCTGGGCATCTTAGAATCGGTGGTTTCATGAGATAGTCCTTTATTCTGTCAAAGGCAATTTGGCATTGTTCATTCCAAACCACAGGTTGATCCTTCCTGAGCAACTTGAATATTAGTTCGCATACCTCTATCAATCTAGCTATGAAACTGTTAATGAACTGCAACTTTCCCAAGAATCCATGGATTTCCTTTTCAGTCTTTGGGGTTAGCATTTCACAGATTGCTTTCACTTTGTCTAAATCAACTTTAACTCTTTTATGACTCACTATGTGTCCTAATATTTTTCCTAAGGTTACCCCGAATACACACTTCTTAGGATTCAACCTTGTATTGTACTTGTCTACCCATTGCATAAACTTCTCCAATGCAGCTGGATGTTCTTCCCGAGTCTTTGATTTTACCATCATGTTAACAACATAAACTTATCCCTCCTTATGTATCATGTTATAAAACATCATTGTAGCCATCCTCTGATAGGTCACACCTGCATTTTTCAAATTGAAAGGCATTACTCTGTAACAATATGTTCCTCATTCAGTGATAAAGGTGATCTTGGCTTTATCAATGATTGCCATGAGAATCTGGTTGTATCCTAAAAATCCATCCATGAAGGAGTACATAGCACATGCGGCAACATTGTCAATCAGAACATCTATATGAGGAAGAGGAAAATCGTCTTTCTGGCATGCCTTATTGAGGTCTCTCTAATCTATGTAAATCCTCACTTTCCTATCCTTTTTAGGTACTGGGACCATATTAGCCAACCATTCCAGATAGTCAGTGATATGCTTCTCTATGTCTTCTTTTACCAACTATGCCCATTCTGGTCTCAATCTTCGCAACTTCTGTTTCACAGGCTTATATCCCTCCTTAGTTGGAATGTAATGTTGGGCAATGTCCCTGTCGATGCTAGGCATGTCGTCGTACGTCTAAGCGAATAATTTTAAATATTTTGTTAATATTTTTTCTAGTTCTCTCCTTTCCTTAGGGGTAACATCTTTTGAAATAGGCAATATGCGAGGATTTTCATCCGTGCCCATGTTAAATGGTTCAATGTTGATGGAATGAATGTCAAACATGCTCATGTAAGGTTCAATGAAATATTCATCATCATCAAAGGATAAATCACACAAGTAAGCAAAATCATATTTCATTGCATCAAAAGATTCAAAAATACTCGCATAAAGAAAGAGACAGCTAGGTAATATAAAAATTAAGATATCAAGTGCATCGACCTACTCCTTGAAAGAGAGTAAATTATCCAGTCTGCTAGCCACCCATTGCTTGTATTCCTCACTTATGGTGTTGTCCCATTCGCTGCTGTCGAAGTGGTGGATGACCCTCTTATGTCATGTCTCTTGGAAGTGGTCAATGAACCTTTGAAGGAGCTTACCACCTGTAAAACCTGTAGGGTCTGATGGTATAAGCTGTTTCACCCCAAACTGCCTAGTCACCAGTACCGGGTAGTAAAAGGTGCATGACCTGAATCCAGAGATTGGCACACAGTTCATATAAGTTGCCACAATCATATGTTCCAGTTTCCACCAAGGGCATGTCCAAGTTATCTCACTTTCAGTGACGTGGTACACAATCAAATTATTCTTCAGATATGACACGTGCAGAGTTGCTAGTAACCCGTCTAAGGTGTTTCTCCTAATGGTGCCTAGGTTGATATTTAATCCAGTTCTTGGATGGTTTTCCTAAGATGTTGAGTTTCTCTGGGAGCCAAATCTGAAGTTGTAGTGGACTCCTAGTGAAGTGCAAGCATTTCTCGATCCTCATCTTATACAGGCAATGAATGGTCTCTGCTAAGATGAGAGGGAAAGGGGCCATTCCGCACTCAATGCCCTCTATCACTTGCAGTATACTATAGTCTCCTATCTCATCATGGGATGTAGTAAAGTATTGCAAGAAGAGGTAGCAAGAGAGGATGCATGCCTAAGGTGGGTTTCCTAGTCTCTTCTTATTACAAGCGCCTTGGAGCTGAAGGGGGATCAGCCACATATCTGGTGTAACCAATTCATCTAGCTTATTTAGGCTTAGGTCAAAGAGTGCCGATCCTATTCCTAGGTACATCACAGTTTAGTTAGTGAAAATTGCTATCTATGTCTTGGTGGGGGTTCATTCTGCTATAGCACTTAATTCCTCATATAGTGGGCATAGCTCGAGACCATTAAAGGGAAAGACATGCTCAAACGGACCCCAAAATGCCATGGCTTCTTTCAGAAACTTAAAGTTGATGTGAACATACTGATACGTCTTGAGGCATAACATCTCGTAGGGTTCTAAGCTTTTCCAGTCAGATTTATTAAGAGTGCGAAGTAGGTCTTTAGTGATGCATAACTGAACTTAGGGTGCTTTGACTATCGTTTCATCGTTGAGCAACCTTTGGATTCTTTCTTTTAACATCCCCCTATTTTATCAAGAAGATCCTGCATTGAGGTCATCATCACTAGTGTCTGAGAAGTGTTCCATATTAGGGTCCATGTGAAGTTATATTTCTGCACAAGTATGCATGTTAGAGTGATAAAAGGATGATGCATGCATGCATGATGTGATGATTTATACAAAAGAAAAGGGTTAGCGTGTATGCATGGTGTGACATTCATAGCCTTGCTAATGTAGTGAGTGCAATATGTCTATAAAAGATTATGAGTTAGTATACGATGAAATGTCCCTACATGTATATATATATGCATGAGGAAAGACAAAGGAAAAACAAGACAAGCAAATAGGGTTAGCGTAAAACCTACAAAACAAACAAACCAAGCACAAGCAATCTCTCATTCTAACCTTATTACTCTGCACGGTAGAGAATTATGTCCTAGGTAGGTTTTTGAATTATAGCCATTGGGGGACTATGGTTCCGCTCTTGGAGTAGGCTGTTTCCATTCATGATGATTAGACTTAAGAGGTAAACTAGGGAGCAATACCCAAATGTACTCAAGGTAACCACATGATGTTAACGAGAGGCACAGTTATCGGGTCTCAAATGGTGTATATAGTTCGTGCGC
This sequence comes from Mallotus repandus, assembly GCA_949671775.1. Lineage (NCBI taxonomy): Eukaryota > Viridiplantae > Streptophyta > Magnoliopsida > Malpighiales > Euphorbiaceae > Mallotus > Mallotus repandus. The sequence goes on along the minus strand of CATIWM010129039.1, from coordinate 2,709 downwards.
ACCCATAAGCCTATGAACGATAGTCAGCATAAAGGATCCAAGTTCGTGTTCTTTTTACCGATGTTCACTGTATTCACTAAGAGACATGAAGGTTTTGTTCAATAGTTTACAATTCGATTCTTTCAGCATGAGTGTTCATAATCCAGTCAAATTCTTGATTCATTCACGTGATTTGATAAGGACAAATGGATGACTTCTATAGGTTCCATCATCAAAAGATGTTACTATTTGTCAGCCCTTACGAACTATCCAAACTGAGGTGTATGATTCTTGTCATTCCTTATGTATTAGGATGATTCTTTTCATTCCTTATGTATTAGGCTTACACAAGGTAAATGTGGATCACACAGGCCTAAGCGTGGGTAGTCTATGAAGGCTGACATAATAATAGCAAATGATGGCCTACATTAGAGATGTCATATCATTTATGAATATCATGTCGAATGGACAACATCAAGATAATGATAGCATGTAATGGCTAGGTGGGATCCTAGGGGAGATTTCTACTGGTTTATCTATATGAGTTGCGTCGGGCTTACGACTTAGGTTCTTTTAGCAAGAATGCCCCCATATGACTAGGGTTATGGACTTCGGTCAGAGAGTCTAGCATTTTTTTGATAACTTGATCTCCCCCCTTTAGGTCTTGGGTTACAAACTCTAGTCAGAAGAGCCCATTGAATGCACGAGCAAAGGCTAAAGGTGATAATACCTATCTTCGTCACCCCATGACTCGAGTGGAATCATGGTGGCAATGTCATTCAGTATTATCGAGGGTTTAGGGGCCAATGTGCACATGGTGAGTGTGATGATATGCAATTATGTTATGGTGAAGGTGAATAAACAAGTTATGTATAATAGGAAACAATATTTCATTCATACCCCTCAAATCATAAGTCTTTAGTAGAGTCGCCAAAAACTTGTGATCAGGCCGGGGGGATCACGTCAGGATCTGTGAGCTTATAACATTGGGGCACATAGGCTAATGGTGACTATCTACTATATTTTTTTTGTTTGTTATTATTTGTGGTAGGGTCTGCCTGATTAGGCTTAGTAGATTGGAGTCGCCACCCGACTTGAATCAGGAAGAAGTGAAAAACTCACTTCCATAACTAGAGAATATGGGTTCGGGGGGTAGGCGTTACTTATCCTCTTTCTTATTATACATGTTGCTCATTTATTCACTACTTCACCCTAGTTTTAGTTTTATGATACATTTTACCACATACAAGCATTGGTCAGTTAAATAAAGCACAGGATAATTGAATTGATGAGCATTCATCGCATGATAAAATAAATAAGCATCAATTAAGCAAATAAACATATAGGCAACTAAGCATGTAACACGTAGCACATAGCACACAAGCATGCAAGGAATAATCAAAATAAATAAGCAAGCAAATAAGCTAAATAAAATAAAAAAAAAACAGGGGAAGGGATCAAGGAGTACAACCCGAGAATAGAGCCTATTCTAATAAATACATCCAAATTAAAAATAAATGGGGAATTGGGATTAAGGATTACATTGCCATGAAAAATTCTTATTCTATTAATTACATTAAAATAAAAAAGGGAAATAAAATAAACCTATTCTAATAAGGGAAAAGTACATTTAAGTACCCTGTGGTTTAGGCCATTTTTAGATAGAGGGTTGTGGTTTACTTTGTGACAAAGAGAAACCTTGTACTTAACACCGTTAGCACATAAAGGCATTTCTCACTAATTCCGTTAGATTTGTTGATGTGGCAGGGGCAAAGTTGAACTTTTACTGTAGATAGTCACATGAATTATCTACTTTTGACTTTGACTTGACCCCACCTTCACCACTACCCACCTTCTTTTTTTTTGGCCAAATCTACCCACCTTCTTATTCTTCTTACATTTTCACCCTTTAATTAAATAATTTTTGTACCCTAAAATTTAAAAATTAAGTTAAATAATTATAAAATTATTTATATTCTTAATAAATTAGATAATAATTGTAAAAGAATTATCTAAAATATTTTATAACTATATAATTTAAAATAAAATATTAAATGATAAAATTTTATTAAATTAAAAAAATTTAAACTCTTAACTTATTAATATTGTAGACAGCGAGGTTTAGCGCGTATCTAAGTTTATTGCAACCGCGACACTGTTTGACCTCAGGGCTCTAGGGAACACATTAACCACTGTCACAAAGACATGGCATCGAGATGAGGAGTCGCCACCCAGGGTAATAACTGGGACAAATCAAAAGTGGTGGTAACTCGATTCTCTAATACAAGCTAGCACTACAACCAGGAGTTCTGGGTACGGAATACCAACTTCTTTTAGTCTCGTGTTCATTTAGAATTATTTTATGAATTACTATTTTATCCTCTAAGTACATGCAATTTCATATAAACCCTAATTAAATACCCATCAATCCCAAAGGCAACCAATCATGAAAAAACATATAAGAAATGCATTCATACAAAACACATCCAACCCTAAGTTAGTCTAATCTACATGTTTTTAATTAAAGTGAGCTAAATTTACATATTTTAATTTACAAATGAACCTAATGCTAATGGGCCTAATTACTACTCAATTTTATTTAAATGGGCCTAAGTCTATTTATTTTATTTCTAAAACAGGCCTAAGTTTACAAATTATGGAAAGGGCTTTAATTAGTGGGCCTAATTCTACATATTTTAATCTAATATGATCCTAATTCTACAAATTATG